>JABCMJ010027327.1:0-16873 GCA_014822125.1 Arbutus unedo | reverse complement strand
TTGGAGGGGAGCTTTCCCCCCATCCAATCGGCCCCATAGTGATAAAAAAACGCAGGAATTGATCAAATCATAGTGAATCGAAACATCATGGATAAATTTGGACAATGTGATTGAAGCTTTGATGTGACGAATGACTTAACATTGTTCTTTTTTTTTTAATTTATGCATTTACGTGTTACTATTTTTCTTTAACCGCACATTATTATTCTTGTCATATATTTGAGATGGGTAACTGTTTCGCACTCCAAAGTGCAACTATTTAATGCCAAAATTTCTCGATTTGCATGTGTTTATTATATTATTATCAATCAGATAAGTAATAATATGTTTTTTGACTGTTTAACGCGTATTTTGGTTGTTAGTATGCGAATGAGTGTGTTGCAGTGTTCTTATGAAATCTCAGGATATTACCAAAAATCAAGAATCAAGTCATGAAGTGAAAGAAAATGACATCAAAAGTTTGAAGTCAATGCCTCACATTATCGGTAATAGATGCCCAAACTATCGATAGTAGGAGTCACTGCCTAAAGCGAAGAATTGCCAGAAAATCAATGCCTCAAATTACCGGTAATAGATGCTCAAACTACCAGTAGTAGGAGGTACTAGTCAAAGTGAAGAGCTACTAGAAAAATCAGTGCCCCAAACTACCGGTAATAAGTGCTCGAACTACCGGTAGTAGAAGAAGCTGCCAAGAATTGCAGAAATTGATTAGAAGTAGCAGAACCCCGGACTACCGGTAATAAGTGTCTCACACTACCGGTAGTAAGGGGAAAAATGAGATTACTATTCCTTTAGTTGATCCTTATCGTTTTGTTTTCTAATTACGTTAGGAGTATCGTTTTGAGATCTATATATTAGGAACCCTAGTTACAGATTGAGATCGAAACTTTTATTCTAGTTTTGAGCCGTCTCTTTAAATTGTTTAGATTGAATTTTCAGGTTTGAAAAGATTTAAATAAACGTTCTTTAATTTCTTATTTTTTTTATTATTCTTTCATTGTTCTATCTTTTTTTTCTTGTTCTTAATTTCTCATGGATTCATTTAAATCCATGAGGAACTAATCTTTCAAGTATTCGATTCAACGGTCAAACATTGAATCATGATTCAAGGTAATTCAGTCATCGCCTATGATTTTCAATTTCTGATATCGTTTTATTAATCAATAATTATTTTGAAATCGATTAAAAGTTTTTGTAAAAGATTTTTGCTTGTGTGTAGACAAACTCTTTTAGCACACACAATTCTTGGATCTCTACAAGGTTTTAATCTAAAACCCTAATTTTCTACTTGATTATTTAACTGATTATCAATCTTTCTTGAGTTTCTATAATATTCATTTTTCCGATTATCCAACGAAGGTTCGATGTTATAGAACCGGAGTAGGGTTACATTTTGAGGATTGAATTATTTCGAGCCGTGATCAATGTGGATCCCGAGAATTGGATATGGTCTGTTTAAGTTTTCATTAAATCGATCTTAATCTCATCACAATATTTTTCACACAAAAAATCTCAAATCTTTTTTTTCTTTTCTCCCGATAAACTTTTGAATTTCTCGTTCCCTGTGGATTCGACTCCAGACTTCTGGATTTATTATGCTACAACCGAACTCTTAATCTTACGCTTGAGATACGTTCTATTTGACATCGGTTGACGACAAGCAGTAACGAGTTGCTTATTTACTCGGCCTTGTCACTCATTGTGCTGCTATTTGCCCTTGATATTTCATGTCACGTATCAAAGACAAGAGCAAAAACCCGCATTATCTGACTGACATTAATGTCGTCAACAAATATTTGTTCGATTCCTACTTTACTTAGATGTAGATGCTCTGCAAAAAAACAAATTCAAAGTTAATTTGAAATTGTAATTTATCTTCTGTCAAGTTTTTTCATATTTGATGGTTGTAACAGAAACCCGAAATTCTACCCTTTTTAAATGAAGTATTATACACATAGATTTAAAAAAGAAATTATTAACGCCTTCAAAAAACAAAGCGTTTGATGATCGGTGAATAGTGCCGGTTGGTACCCTTATATTGTATTTGAAGTGTTTTTTGCTGACATGACTCGTTTAATTTAAATTTTGCTACCTATTTAGGGATGCTCTAATTTGAGCTGGCACACCTATTAAGCATTTTAATACAATTATCCCTAATTTTTTTCATAAATCTAAGCGTTAATACCTTTCTAACTACATATCCATTTCTCTCACATTGAGTGGCCCCAAAGTGAAGAGGGTAAGGACGTGAAGAAAATCTCTCCAAATCACAGAAAACCACCTATTCTAGGAAATGTTATATAAGGTCCATGTGCATAGCACGTGATGTTTCCATAAGCCTACATTAATAATCTACACGTGAATCATGACTTTACCATCCATCCCCATCCCCATCCCCATCCCCATCCCCATCCCTCTCACCTCCAACCCGAGGAACAAATGGATTGCTAAGAGGAAAACATTATACCATTAAAAGAAGTAATGTACTTTCTATATTTGTCCTTTTTAAAATTGATTGTACAAATAAATCAAGATGGCCAATAGTGATTTTGGATTTCCTTTTTTATATTTTGTACTTTATTCATATGAAATAATATTGCTATCATTTTTATTTGGTCATCTTTTTATACTAAAAGAAATAGTATCAATTCATACTCTTCTCACGGTCCGTTTGTTAACAGTTAAAATTATGAAAAGGATAAAGTGGATACAGTGAGAGATTTATTATAAAGAGGTGAATAGTTATAAATGGCTTGTTCGAGTTTTTTTTAGAGAGAAAATATGATATATATATATATATATATATATATAAGTATTGGATGACATTCTCGTAATTAATAATGATATTCTTATAATTTATAATAACATTTGCGTAAAAAGAAGAGGAGATGGGAGTACGATGAGATTTGATAGAGGGAGGGATGTCCAAATTTTATGAAAAAATTAAACCCCAAATATCATATCCAAGGTCTAAAGTCGCTAACAAACTCCAGTATGATAACACAGAATTGTGTACCACTCATTTAACTACTACCAAACACTGCCTCAGTGGGTGTGATATAGTAGGGACACTTTTCTTCATGTTTAAATTGTCGACTCCCAATCTATCATGGTTTATAAAAATAATATCAGTGATGACCATCAACGACGAAAATGAGCCTCAACTTGTTACAAATTTAATCTTTAAACTATATTCATGATCGGATGAATAATTTTTACTTTTTCAACTTCTCTTTAAGACGATTTGTTGTTGTAGCTTTTTATTTTTAATCAATTATTCATTTTTTTTACTTTAGTAGTTTGTACTATTTATTTTTTCTATCAAAATATTATCAATATAAAAGAAAATTAAAACGAAAAAAGATAGAAATTGGAATGCGAGAATCAATTACCCTAAAATAAAATAATGTGAAAACCAACACACTTTGAAAGATAAGCAATGGAACATTCCACAAGTGGGGCCCCCCAATCCCCCAAAATCTTTTTCCTTTAGCCCATTCAATTCCAACACGCCAACCCATTTCGGAAGGTGCCGCGAAGCGCGGCCAATGGATAAAGTCGGGCCCACAATAAGCTCCAATCCTTAAATAAGATTTGGATATATCACGTGATTGGCACGTGTGAAAACCAGAACAGGTTGTCCGCGCCGCTCTTAAGTTGTGGTGACGCGTGGGGTCCCAATTGGTCAGAAGCAAAGTAGGGCCCGCTTTGAGTTAGGTCGTCGTAGGAGGGATTGGTTACACGTGGAATGTTTCCGTACGGAGTTAGTGGGTGGACGAGGAAAATGGAGAGAGAGAGAAAGAGAGAGACTTGGAAAGAAAAGAAGGGAAATGTCTATATCCTTGTCGCCCAATGATAGTTATCCGCATTGAACCGCGCTATTGTGAAGGCCCCTGGTATCCGATGGAATTTCGAATATGCCACCGGCTATTATTTCAGTTTTGTATTTTTGCAGGAATACAAACAAAGAGCTTATTTATTGAAAAAGTATGTAAATTAATTAGCTTTCAGATTTCACCCACTCATGTTGATCGAATATAAAATATTATTTCAATATTTACTTATCTTAATATAAAACATAAATATTTTTTACGTTTATATATTAATTTTTATCCAATTAATAAATTTTTTGACATAAATGACATTCTCAGTAGAATATAAATGAATGAATTATTTCTATCATTAAACAAACTTGAAAAACACCTAAGATGTCCTAATCGAACTTTATTGAGAACATGAATATATGTTGTTCGAAAGATTTACGAAGGTGAATAAAGGTTTTGGACGCCTACTTTTAGCATAGACAAAACCCAATAAATTACTACTATTTACAATAACTATCAAGTTAGATGCGGCCAAAATGTATAGTTGTCATTATGTGACTTTACAGTCATGAGTTTGAATCACGACTTGTGTACATTCAATCTTTTTTTTTAAATAAAAAAGTGACTGATGACTCTTACGTTGTATAATCATTTTAATAGCTATCGGGTTTACGCTAATAAATTGCTGGGGATTTGGCTATATGAGTCGATGACTAAAGTCGCGAGGCCTTCATCAACTCAAATGTTAAAATAATAGTTACTGGTTAACAATTTTATATTTTGTTGGCCTGCATGCTTTGTCCCTCTTTGTATCGCAAGGGCCATGGAATGGTACAGATATTGATAAATAAACGGAGCGGCTAAGAACAAATCCACCAATTCCACTCCAATGAGATACCTATCAGACTAGGCTTTCCATAGTTGAATACTTAAATTCCACGAATTTTGACTGGAGAAATTGTTTACTAATAAATATGCAAGGGGGAATGATGTAATTTTTGTACTGGAATTCGGTGTATTATGACAGTATCGTTTTAGATTTATTATTAAAAATAAATATATATTTTTTAACATAATATTTTTCAAAAAAAAATTATATTGTACATATATAATAAAACCTCACAATTTAAAAATAAATTATCAGACATAATTTTGAGGTGTAATTACGTTTTTAGTCTCAATTTATTTGTAATTACCAAAAAAATTGAAAATTCAAAAAAAAAAATATGTGTGTCGGCCAAGATCAATACAGGCCAGACCACTCGATGTTGGCTGATAAGTTTTCCAGTACGGTATGTGAGGTTAAATTTATCATTTTTTTCTTCTGATATGATCCTACGATACAGTATTAATAACTATGCTTCTTGCACTCCATGCATAGATGATGTAGAGAATGACAGTTCTTATAATCTCGGCCGCCATAAAATATTTTTAATAGTTAAGATTTTCAGTTTTCAAATCTTTATAAAAAAAAGGGGGGTAATGATGTAATTATGTGAAGAGATGGAACTGATGATAGGGAAAGGAGAATAATAGATGAAGGTATTCTTATCAGCATGCCAGCTGAGGAGGTGATGGTCACCGGGCAGGAGCCGCGTGCTGTGTTTGGTGACCACGCTTTCCCAGTCAAGTCATTTAACCGAGTGATTAGTTTGCAATTTTAAGGTATCGTCTAGTCACATGATGCTCAAAATTCATTCATCACTAAATATTTGGGTGAGTCAATAATCTATCTTCAGCTATTTAATAGTTATGAAATTAAAACATTACGTGATGGTATTCCACAAAAATGCAGATAGAATCTTGAATGAATCAAAATAGTAATAGAAAAACGATATATAAACTTTCTAGTTAAAATATTTGAATGGACACGTTGGAGTTGTAAGCGAATCACCCTCCTGCAATACCAGACAGGGCGGCCTAAGAAGTTTGGGTCCTCAAAGAAATTTTCTGAAAAAAGATGCTTATATTGAAATATTAATTTCTTTTTCTAAGATAATATGTAAAGTCCCGCGTCTCGATAATGTAATTAAAACTCTTTTTAAAAATAATTTGATAATTAAACATCATTTTAAAAGAAAATACTTCATTTATTGAAATTGAATTATAGCGGAAGAACATTTGTAATTTCTAAAATATCCTTTTTGAGTTTATGTGTATAACTGAAAATAGAATATACAGCCTCTAAGAGTATGGCAACTAAGTCTTTGTGACATATCCATCTCTTAAGTACGACTCTTCCTGTTCGGGTTGCATTTTCATATGTTCTTCGTCATCTGGCATGAAACATTAAGGACAGATAAATTGTTCTATAAGTGATGACACTCAGTAGAAAGTATTACCCCAAATACAACACAAGATAAGCATGAACATTAATGTTTCTAGGATCTTTTACCTCGAGAATCCAAGTCTTACGCTTAGACTCTATCGTAAGACTCTCAGATTGGATTGACCAATCCTTACATACAACAGGTCTTTGATGAACTTAGACAGAAGCAATATACCTAACTAAGCCATCGTTGACATTGCAAGGAAATGGCCTTCTACTACTCTATCAAGTCGATTATGACATTACCTTACCTAGATCTCTACCTGTGTCGCGTATGGGGTCCAGTTCAATGCATCTTAGCAGCTCCTAAATTCGGCTCAGGACCGTTCATAACTCCGATCGTCATCCCACCAAACCCTCTATCCAACTTGCACCATCATTAGGTACAGATGATCCGAGTTCATCCTCAACTATCTCCAACTTCTTTTAGTTGGGGTACTTTTAATATATAAACAAACGGATCAAACTCATCTAACTAAATCGCCATATTCAGGACCATCCAAACTAATTATATTTCTATTAACCCTACTTGTCTCTATAAGTGTTCACATAAATTCGACCACTCGACACCCTCCACTGTCTTGTCCGAATGTCGTTCATTTCAATGTTCCTAATGTTTAATCTAGATCTCCCCCAAGTTTAGATGCAACATAATCACAAGACAAAACAAATAGCATAACAGTAAAACGAGCATTCCGTCAATATAATGTCTTCCATGTTCTATACCAACATTATCACAACAACACCCCAACGACACAACAACTAACCACAGTTTCAACACAATAGTAATATGACATTTACGAAATATGGTCAACATTGACAATCCTACTCTCACGAAATTTTATGATAATTCGTAGACATAATAATAGTATAAGGTGTATGCATGTGCAAATGTTAGTGCAACGGTTCAATTTTCATCAATTGGGCATTTAACCATAATCAAAACTCTAATCGATCGTCAACTCGATAGGAATACTCGTCGACCGCCTTGGAAACTGGTGTCACGATCGGTTTCATGTTCGACGATTTGGGTTTTCTGATTTTCACGAACACAACAGTTTACAGAGACGATTAAAACGTAATGGAATCATAAAATCATGAATCAAGAGTCGAAGGTAATGAATTCTACCTCTAATACGTGTTTCAGCGCGCTGTGGGTACGTCTTGGCAACGGTTCGACAGCGATACGCTCATACTCCTCCTCCTTTAATTTTTTTGATCCTTTAAATATGATGAAAGAGTTGCACAAATATGTAAAAAATGTGTTTTACTACCTTGTATCTTTTACTAAAAGGACTTTTTGACAAAAAGGAAAATTTGAATTTGTTGGGCCTGTATTTTTTTCGCCTAATAATGTAGAAGATTTGTTTTTTTAACTGCTTTGGTATCTGAGAACTTGAGTACAATTTTTCTTCTGGTCTGCCAAATGTGAAAAATAGGAGCCAGAGGAAATTCTTTGCTTGCCCTACGCTCACGACGGCAGTGTCTTTGAAATCATTATCTCTTAATTTTTTAGTAACTACTCACAATTCCGACCAAAGATTTTCTAATCAGATAAGACAAAAATTTGCTCAATCTATCACCAAGCGCGAACAAATGTATTCTCTCTCAATTTCGAACATTTATACTTATCACTTATTCATTTACTCGCTTCCTCATATGTAAGAACGTAATAGTTTATGGCTTACACGTGTTACTTTTTAAATAATTTTTCCCTTACTCATTTTCAAAAGTTACTTACTCATTTTTCCCTAGAATTTCTCTAATTTATGGAGAATTCAATAGGCATGGGGAGTCATGATTTGACTCTCAATATTCACTATTTTTAATTATGATCACTAGCTTAAAAACGTCTTCAATATTACCTAAAAATTTTAATATAAGCAATTTTTTTTATTATGCCGCTTCTCGTTTTGCCCCTTTGCCTCCACCCTCTTACTAAGAAATTAGAGTAGAAAATTATTCTCGAGATTTTTTCGTAAAATAAAAAAATAGAAAACATATTTTTCTTTATGCTTACATTTGATAGAATATAAAGTTATTCTCGAGAAATAAATGGTCAATATCTAACAATCAATTTCTTATATGACTAATACGAACTGATCAAATTTTTATTCATGTTCGATTAATTTGATGTTGTATATAATTGACGACAACACTTATAATTACAAAAATAAATTACTTGAATTCTCAATTAGTTCCGTAATAAGTTTTATTTTACGTTACTTAAAATCACACGTGAGAATTTTAATTCGTCTTCCTATTTAAATTCGGGAAAGCTTTGATAGTAATGCGACCGTTTCAAAAATGACAACAGCGACCCGGCGGGGGAAAATAGTAATTTGATTGCGATTTTTTTATGAGAAAAAATAGTTTCCGATTTCGAATAACACATAAAATAGGTACAAGGGCATTCACATAAAATAGTCGACACCTAGGGGTATTTAGCAATAAGGCAAATAAGCAGAAAACTCGAAACGCAATCGAAGTCTTGGGTTAAAACTTAACTCCGGTTATCCCTCTCTCTCTCTCTCTCTAAACTATATACATATCCCGATCTCTCTTACTATTCTGCGCTTCCGTTGAACATCAAACAAAAAGCATCCTCCTCCTGCGTCTCGAGAGCGTTTTCGCCGCCGTTCGCAGTCGGAAACTCGGTCGTTTCTGATTAAAACACCGGTGTACGCCCGCCGCGACTCCTATTGGTAAGTTCGCACTACGAATCTCTCTCTTTCGCTCTTGATTATTGCTTCATTTTCCGAATTAGAGCTGCTATACACTTTAAGTTCTGTTTGGTTGCTGAGCTAACGCAGGAAAGTTAGAGAAATGGATAACTTTAGTTGTGTTTGCAGAATTATTTTGCAAAAGGAATCCAAAAACTATTTTGAAAAATAAAAATTACTGATTGTTTTGCAGTTTTGATTTTTTTGAGCGATTATTTTTAGAAAGAAATTAGAAAAGAGTTATCTTCTGAAAAATCATCAGAAAATTAAATTTGACAACTGTCATCCAAACAAGTTTCATGAAAGTGTTTTGGAAAACTAATTCCGAGAATTTTGAGAGGGAAACTGGTGGTTAACTTCGGGATGGGTTGTGTTGGTTTTGCGATTTTTATCGCTTATGTATTTTGACGTGAAAGCATTTGATCTGTCTTCTGGTGAGTTAGATTTCTCATGGATCATTAGTTTTCACTTTTCAGTTTCAATGTGTATCGCACTCCATGTTTTCTGGTGCCTCATAGTCTTTATTTCTATGAGACTATGAGGCACTATACTCTGGTGTAAAACTGGTGAGATCTAGGACCTTGAGTGTGTATCGCACTCCATGTTTAAATTAATTTGTTGCGTTTGAATCATCGGAGGCTGGTCCATATGTTCAGAAAATGAATTATTTTCTGGAAAATTCTCAGAAAACAAAATCTGACAACTGTCAACTGTCAACCAAACAAGTTTCTGAAAGTAAATTCCGAGAATTGAACTGGTGGTTACCTTTGGGATTGGTTGTGTTGGTTATTCCTTTTTTTCTGTTTTGTATCTTTTGACGTGAAAGCATTTGATTTTTTCTGGTGAGTTAGTTTTCTCTTAGAATATTAGTTTTATTTCCTTTTTCAGTTTTGATGCACTTTTTTTAGTTTTTCTATAGCACCATACTCTTGTTTGATTGTTGAAATCTAGGACCTTGTGTGTGTATTGCAGTTGATGCTTTCTTTAATTTGTTGCGTTTGAATTTGTCAGAGGCTGGTACATATATTTGAGTGTTTCTCTGCAAATTGTGTTTCTTGCTTGGTTTCATTGTTGTTTCTTTTCCTTTTGAACCTGTTATATTTCTGGAAACAATGCTGTAATATTTCCAGAAACAATGTTTAGATAAACACAACAATCGAAGTTAATGGTGGGTTTATGGAAGAAATTTAAAATGTTATTTTCATTCGTTTAGAGGTTAAATTGCTTGTGAAGCAAATAGAACTAGAGGTGAAATAAAAGATGCTTTAGGTAGAAGTGTGGGGAACTGATACTTGTTCTGTCTCTCTCTTTGGATAAAGTAAGTTAAGAATGTTTTCGCCACTCACGCTCTGTGTAAATCATGCATTTATGGATGGATTTGTTGAATTCATGTTTTGATTTTCCTATTATGAGCAATAAATAAGTGGAGATAGGCATGAGAAATAGGTTAATGAGAATCTAGTAGCTGGTTTTGCAAGGTCACAAAATGAATGTAAAATATGCTATTAGTCACTGCATATCTAATGCCATCTGGTTAAGCATCAGTTTATCGGTCACATTGGCCGCATTTTTTCTCTGTTTGATTTTGGCCCTTGTCTTTTAATCCGTAAATTAATTAGAGTGCTTGCTTTGAAATGGCATAGGTTTCATCTGACCACATTGGAATGTGGAAGAAGATTTCACTTTATGTCCAGCACTTGACAACTTGCAAAAGTTTCAATTTCCTTTCATGCTTACGATCACACTTTCTTTTTTTTGGTATCTGAACTTGTCATTTAAATCTCCAAATTTCTCATTTTGCCTTATCATGTTCGCTGTTTTTTCATTTGTATTTTTCTTCCCTAATTTATTTATTGGTTCATGTATTGTCACCCACAGATCTCATATAAATTCTAATTTAAAGTTTCTCCTTCTCTTCTCTTCCTGAGAAAGTCAGAATTTCAAGTTAGGTTCTTCCATATTTCTGATGCTCCGTGGACACAATGGTGAAAGCTTTGGAACCAGTTACTTACTGGGCTCACTTATACTCCACAATTGCACTCGTCCATTAATTAGGTCATTATTTTCTCATCATAATCATTATAGTATGAAGATAGAGTGTTTTTTTAGGCAAAGTGGAGATCTGTGCCTAGGCCCCCAGGATGCTGCAGGCTTGTTAAGGCTAGGATAAAATGCCTCATTTCACTTGTGTTGATTTCATAGGTGAGCTCATTCTTCAAGTTGAGCTACTTGGTACGTGTGGAACTGTTATCCATGTTCTCGCACAAAGTTTACGCCCTTTTCTGGGATCTTTTCTCGTTTCATTGTATCTATTGGGAAAAAGGTGCCTTATCTTGTGTCAGGCAAGTTCCATTGGTTATGCCTTTTTCAATTCTTCAGGCATGTGCCTTTTAGTATGGTCCAGGTTCAATTAAGGCACACTCTTTATTTGAATCCAATGTTCTTACATCTATCTTCATGATTTCAGGTTCTGATGTTTATCAAGTAATAAGGCTTAATATCATCTGTGGTGATAATTACAGATAGTCTTGGTTTTAGGTATACTAATTTCATGGACTTATGGTTGGCTATTTGAAACATATATCTTCACGGCTTGATCTTACTGTTTACAATTGTATTACATGGGATGTTGTTTGCATGAACATATGGCCGTCCGTCAACAGAGCATAACAATTGGCATCAACATTGATTTAAGCCGCGTGTCTGTTTACTTCATTAATATACTATGTATTCCCACCATACACATGACTTGCTTCAGAGTCAATATTTTTTGATGCACCTAATAGTTAGATTTTGGGTACCTTGGTGGCTTAATGTGGTTTGATTGGAAGGGAGAAATGGGGTATGTGGATCACATGGTCAAACTTGTGTACAAAAAACGAGAATCACGGATCGCTTGCATTGGTCTTTGAACCACCTTGTAAGAACAAAGTTGAGCCCAACTGTTGTGCCTTTCCTGGGAGGTTGCGACCAAAGCCTTTCTGCCCCAGCTCACTTATTTGCTGGTAATGAAAGTTCCTCTTTTTGGAAAACTTGTACTCCGCTATTGTACAGGATTCCACGACTCCAAACAAAAATTTCACGTGGTGATGTAATTTATTACCCCCTCCCCCAGGTGGGTGGTGCATGAAGTTGCTTTTTAGTATTAATGTGCACAGTATAGTAGGAGGATATTGTGAGAATAGACATTTAAAGTATGCGGCTCACCTGATTTTACTTTGTTTCGACTCATTTTTATCTTATGTTCATATATTTTTGCCCCTATCTGATATTGATACGAACAGTTTGGAACAGGAAGATCGTAATTTGCATCTTGCTTCCTTGGAATAGGAAATCTCATTCCTTAGAATGTTGCACGGTTCTTATTGCCCGAGCTGTCTGTCCAGTAGTCCTTTCAGTGGTCTTTTTAACTTCGTGGCCCATCTATTGGCAAGAGTAGCAAGAAGATGGATGTTGTCCGACTATCCTTGACCATTTAATGAATGTGATAATTGCTTGTTCTCATTCTTCCATGGGATGTCTCCTGTCATAGAACTTTTGGAAAATCACAAATATTGTACAATATAGAAGTTAATGTTTTCGGTCATTATGATAAATTTTAGTATTCTTTTCACATATCCATTGGACGAGAAACCTTTTTAGTTTCAACAGTATGGAAGTCAATAGTTCTTCTGGGGGAACCTAGCTTGAATCCAGGGTTATGCAGCGCTTATGAAGTACTTACGTGGAGGTACTTCTTTTGTAGGTTCCTGAATATTTCAACTGGATACAGGTCCTCCTGTAAACTGTTATACCAGTCATGGGGTTTGGATCATGTGCAAACTTTTTTGAATTGGTTTCTGGGGACCTACTTGATATCCCCCAAACTCCAAGAGCTCTTCCCAGAGTGATGACTGCACCTGGAATTATACCTGAGTTGGATGGGGATTCAGATGGGACCTCATCTGTTTGTCTTGAGAGGAAAATTGTTGTTGCAAATATGCTACCTTTGCATGCTCAAAGGGACGTGGAAACTGCCAAATGGTGCTTCAGCTGGGATGAGGATTCACTTCTATTACAACTGAAGGACGGCTTTTCTCTTGAGACTGAGGTTATATATGTGGGTTCTCTCAAGATTGAAGTGGATGCCAGTGAACAAGAAGAAATTGCCCAAAACCTTTTTGAGAATTTCAATTGCGTCCCCACCTTCCTTCCTCATGAACTTCATGAACATTTTTATCATGGTTTCTGCAAACAACAATTGTGGCCTCTTTTCCATTACATGCTGCCTATGTGCTCTGACCAAGGTGATCGCTTTGACCGTCTTCTTTGGCAGGCCTATGTGTCTGTAAACAAACTATTTGCAGATAAGGTTATGGAAGTAATTAATCCGGAAGACGATTATATTTGGGTTCATGATTATCACCTCATGGTTCTCCCTACATTCTTGAGGAAGCACTACAATGGAGTAAAGCTAGGATTCTTTCTCCACAGTCCTTTCCCTTCATCTGAAATATATCGAACTCTTCCGGTTAGAGATGAAATTCTTAAAGGATTTCTGAACTGTGACCTGATTGGTTTTCACACATTTGATTATGCCCGTCACTTTCTGTCATGTTGCAGTAGAATGTTAGGTCTGAACTACGAATCCAAGCGTGGATACATTGGGCTTGATTATTTTGGTAGGACTGTGTACATCAAAATTCTGCCCGTGGGTATTCATATGGGTCGACTTGAATCTGTATTGAATCTTCCTTCTACGTCTGCCAAAGCCAGAGAAATTCAGGAACAGTTTAAGGGAAAAAAGGTGATTCTAGGCATTGATGACATGGACATATTCAAAGGCATCAGTCTGAAACTACTAGCTTTTGAACAACTCTTGCAACAGTATCCCGATTTGCAGGGTGAATTAGTCTTAATCCAAATAGTAAACCCTGCTAGGAGCTCAGGAAAGGATGTTCAAGAAGCGAAGAGAGAGACATATATGACAGCTGGAAGGATAAATGATACTCATGGCTCCCCCGGATATCAACCAGTAATTCTGATTGATCGTCCTGTTGCCCGTTATGAAAAGACTGCCTACTATGCTTTGGCAGAATGTTGTATTGTGAATGCAGTGAGGGATGGGATGAACTTAGTTCCTTACAAGTATATTGTTTGCCGACAGGGTTCTTCAAATATGGATAAAGCCATGGGCATCAATACAGATTCCCCTCGCACAAGCATGCTTGTTGTGTCTGAGTTCATCGGGTGCTCGCCTTCATTGAGTGGGGCAATCAGGGTTAACCCATGGGATATTGATTCCGTGGCTGAGGCTATGAATTTGGCAATAACAGTGCCCGATTCTGAGAAACGATTGCGTCATGAGAAACATTATCGATATGTTAGTTCTCACGATGTGGCGTATTGGGCCCGCAGTTTTATGCATGATTTGGAGAGAGCATGCAAAGATCACTACAGGAAGCGCTGCTGGGGAATTGGTTTAGGTCTGGGGTTTAGAGTTATTTCACTTTCTCCAAATTTTAGGAAGTTGTCAATTGAACACATTGTCTCATCATATAAAAGGACCAATAGAAGGGCTATTTTTCTGGACTATGATGGTACTGTTGTTCCCAAGAGCTCTATTGTTAAAAGCCTCAGCTCTGAAATTATTACTGTTCTGAATATTCTGTGCAATGATCCGAAGAACACCGTCTTTATTGTTAGTGGGAGAGGAAAAGGTTCACTGATTGAGTGGCTTGCTCCATGTGAGAGGCTGGGAATAGCTGCTGAACATGGGTTCTTCATAAAGTATGTCACTGAAGTGATTTCCTTTTTTTTTGGTTCAGCTTGATGCAGTGCTGTCGTTGGGATTTTTATAAAAGACAGCTTTCTCGTGTCAGAATCTTTTGTTACAAGTGGACTTTTGCTGCTTCTAGTCAATAAATATAATTTCCCAGTTTTTCGCTGGGAGGAACAGAAAAAGTAGATCAGGATGATTTTGAAAAAAAGGGGCAAAA
The DNA here is from genome assembly GCA_014822125.1 of Arbutus unedo. NCBI lineage: Eukaryota > Viridiplantae > Streptophyta > Magnoliopsida > Ericales > Ericaceae > Arbutus > Arbutus unedo. The sequence continues at coordinate 2,019 of JABCMJ010027327.1, read as the reverse complement.
AAAGCTGGGAGTTTTGTTTTTAAAATTTTATTGGTCTATATTTTTTTAATATTTGGCTCATATGTTTTTACTTTTTCTTTTGCTATTGCTGAGGCAAACCAACTTTGAGCCACGACTGAAAACAAGTTGAGGAAAGGCAAAAGATTCTAGGCATTTCCCAGACAGATGCATCTTTAGAGTTACTTATATGTCACCCTTTCCTGTTGCAGATGGAGTGAGAAGACTGACTGGGAATCCAGTCCCTTGAATGTGGACCTCGAGTGGAAGCAAATTGTGCAACCTGTTATGCAACTGTATACAGAGGCAACTGATGGCTCTAACATAGAAACTAAAGAGAGCGCTTTAGTTTGGCACCATCAGGATGCTGACCCTGACTTCGGATCCTGCCAAGCCAAGGAATTGTTGCATCATTTGGAAAGTGTGCTTTCTAATGAACCAGCAGTAGTCAGCAGGGGCCAACATATTGTTGAAGTCAAGCCACAAGTATGACCTCTCTCTCTCTCTCTCTCTCTCTCTCTCACACACACACACACACGTGCTATGTTATTCGGACTCTTAACAACTATATGTATGGTACCTGTGTTCAGATGTTTGGGCAAGGGTCTGACCGACACCTAAAACCAGTTTAGACACTGGGATTCTCTATTTTGTTTTAACCACATTTGGAGAAAAAGAAATGCATATGTTTTTCTGTTCGGTTTGTAGCACAATAAAAAAAAAAAATTTAACAGATTTTTGAGAATATTATCCATATCTAACTTTTGGATATGCATGTCACGGTATTGTAAGATTGAACTTTCCAAAGGTTGGACAGTTTGTGCTCTCCTGCACTTGATAGTCATACCAAAGTCCATGTACAATAACACACGTACATTCTGAACCTTGAGCAAATTTATCATCAATTTCTAACCACGTGCAGGGAGTAAGCAAAGGGTTGGTTGCAGAGAAGGTTATCTCGACAATGGTTAAAAATGGGGAGCCACCAGATTTTGTGATGTGCATTGGGGACGATAGATCAGACGAAGACATGTTTGAAAGCATATTAAGCACAGTTTCTTGTCCTTCTTTTCCCGTAGCTCCCGATATATTTGCTTGCACTGTTGGGCAAAAGCCAAGCAAAGCTAAGTATTACCTTGATGATTCAGCTGATGTGGTGAGACTGCTCCGTGGCCTTGCTAATGCTTCTAGTCCAAAGCCCACGTGTGTTGCCCATTTCCAGGTTTCCAACGACAACCCATTCTGAGATGAATGGAGTGGTGATGATATCTTGTTTTGTATTGGTTTTCGAGATTCTCTTCTCCCTATTGTGAAGGCAGTTTTGCTTGTTTGATCCGAACTCAATTGATTAACCTTTTGGACAGAAGAAGGGTAGGATGGCAAGGTCTTGTCACACCAGAGTTGCCGGTGGGCTTTATTTTTTGGGCAAATCCCCTTTTGCTGAGTACAGTTTCGCGGATTCTTTCAATCCACTGTCCTTGATGATGATTTGAAGGTAGCATAGTGTACAGGTACAATGATTTTCTTTTCTTACATCAAATGTCAGTTTGATTCGAACCTTCTGTCGGTCCATGATTTTGAACTGCTAATTATATTATAGTATAATGAGATATGTTGATTGGATTCTAACGGATTAAGTTTGGCTCTCACTACTAGCAATTTTCTCTTAGAATCACCGGAGGTTCTTGATTGTAACTTTAGAGTTTCAAAATTTGTTCAGCTGCGTATAAGTTAATTCGGACATTGTTCTGAAAAAAAAAAAAATTGTATATCTTAGCTCTAAGACTACCACTATACATCGTTCTTTGAACGCTCTAAGACTACCACTACACATCATGTTGGGTTTTGCACATGTGTTTAATGACTTTGAAAAAGAAAAAGAAAAGGAAATGTGATTGGAGGTCCCAAAGTTATTTACTTTGGTGGTTGCATTGGAAATCCCCGTGGATGCATGTGCCGGCTGTACATGCTATGTTCCAATGGAGTTTTTAATGTACTTGGAAGTCTAAAGTCAAGAGTCTA
>JABCMJ010027300.1:0-25297 GCA_014822125.1 Arbutus unedo | reverse complement strand
TAAAAATATATTTTAAACATATTGAACAGTTCGGATGATTAAAATTTAATCAAGAATGAAGACTTTAAATGTTGGTCTAAAAAAATATTGGTCCATAAAACCGACCCATATATATATATATATATATATATATATATTAAGTTACATTGTAAATAGCATACATGATATAGTATAATACAATTTCGTCAACCATTAAAAAGGTTTATATGTAAAATATATAATGGAGTCGCGAGGAGGTCGGCACTTATTTTTTATGTATTTTTCTCAAACTCACCTAAAGTATAAAGAATGAAGCAGCACCCACACTTACTACTTTTGAAGCATGGATGAGAATAAAGTACCAGCTAAAGAAAAACTAAAAGATATCGAGAAAAAAGTAATGAAAGATATGAGATAGTTCAAAGGTTGGGAATCGATGCCCCTTACCTCAAAAAACAAAAGGGTAAGGGTTATACTTCAAAACGTTAACAAAACTAAGCTTCCGTATGTGTCATATCTTCATTATTTCTCTAAATAAGTTTTTGCTATTTCTAACTTCCAATACATCTAGTAACTCTTATACCCAATACATTAGACCCTCGACATTATCCCATCTAGAATCCTGTAGCTGTAGGCATAGAAGCGAAAGATGGTGGGAGATAATCTAGTAGTCCTTTGACATCTTCACAACCATCGATATCAGCTTCCCTCACACCTCTTGGATAATCAAGCTTTAGTCCATATTAATACCCTATCAAAGAATAACCCGAACCTATACAAAATTGTAGAACTCCCGCAAATTATGACCTTCGCCTCAAATGTAAGCAAACGTACTGATGGCCGATGGGAGGTCAAATGTGGACACTGGACAAACTGGAAATGCGTACCAGCGTCTTGCAGTTGCTCTGCAGAATAGTTTTCGTAACCTAGTGATTGAAACCGCATTCCAACTTGTGGAAGGAGCAAACTGAAAATTCCCCTGAGACCCGGTAGTAGAAGATGCTATTCTGTTCCCAAAACATTCTCAGTCCATCCGCCATGCCGGCAAAAGATTGCCGCAGCTGTATCTCAAACCGGAGGAATTTCTTATCCTTTGTTGTTTGTTTCAAGCGTAACAGATTTATATAATACACAGAATGAAGTTGTGCTGTGCCTGAGCATTTCTAGAGGATGATTGAACTGCCCGAAAAGCGCCTCCCGGTCACTTTCGTCTGTTTTATTCACTAACGAGACATACTATATCAGAGATTATTCAAGTTGGTGGGAAGGGCTTCCTCCTTGTACAAGCACGGGGCTTAGTGAAGTAGAAGGAGCTGAGCCACAGCCAGTCTCAGAAGCTGTTTTTTCACATATTGAGTGAACTTTCAAAACAGTACAAAGAAACGAAAGAAACCAACCACCACATTACCCAAAAGTGAACAAGTTCATTGACTTTTGCGTATGATGCTCAATTAGAAGTACAAATCCCCCATGGCACCATCTAAAAGGTCACAGAAGATAATAGAATCGGTAGAGAATTACAGGAGTTCGTATATCTCATAATGCAACCGAAAATTTAAATCAGGGGTGGACTAAAAAATAAAAGGAAAAATAGGATGTGTTAAGCAGCCGCGGTATTACTCCCTCTATTCCAGACATATAAAACTATTACATCTGCAAAACTGGATCCGGATACCTGTGCTCTTAATCATGTCTATCCAAAAACTTCTCGATCACAACTGAAAATGCAGCAAAGCCAGCACAACCAACACAGGCTGCTTTGGGACCACCTAAAAACAAAAAGAAGACGGGCAGAGGTTAGTAAGTTGCTTAATTTCAAACAACAAGATTCCAACATGCCCGTTCATAATGCAGTAGATTGATTACTTCACTCAATACAAAATCTTTTATATTGACAATAGTTCTGTGAGGAAGTACTAGTCGTCACCGGATAATGATAAAGCCCGCGTTAAATGAGGCTTCTAGTGATGTTGGGTAGCAAGTTGTAGAGCACATTTGCATTTATTATGTACAACTTGCATTTATAATGAAATGAATGTACATCTCCGTGTACAATTACATTAAGGATCTAATTGCTGCTTCGAATTATCATTCGAGGACGACACATCATCATGCAGCAACATTCACTTAGAGGGACATTGCTACAAAATTAGATAATTGATTTGGGGCAAGGCTAGGGCTACCTCGAGGATAATACTGGTAGTATGAGAAAACTTTAATAAATTTCCCCACTAAAATGCACATCTCAGAAGTAAATCACCAAGGCATCAGATAGGCGTTGCATTGGTCTTCAATTAGTCAATGGCTTAGTTGTTCGCATAATGCAGGTAGGAAGTGGAATTAATACAATGGATTCAGAAGCATCAAACCTCTCTTGTTCGGAAGAATCGAAACACGTCGAAATGGTACCAGCCGTACTTAATAATAGAAGGGGATCCCTACTCACTAGAATCTTTCAAGGATAAGATCATTACCAGTTGAAAGTCGAGAAACTAGTTTTGCCTATTTAATGGTCAAGAAATTATGCACCTTCTATAGAACTTAAGACCCTTTAGTATTCGTCTCTTCGGGTGCTGGGAGAGAATACAATTGGTCTTCACATATGCAAGTATCTTGATAATGCTGAAAAGCTGTGTTCCGATCACCAAGGTTGTGTTTGGCTGCATACATTGACAGTGTAATTGTGTGGTAGGATACAGGCACCCTACCCCACAAACGTGGGAAAAGTTTAATCCCAAGGCAGAGTTATGATAGAGTGGGACACGATAGAAACTAATAGATTAAAATAAAGTGCATAAAAATGACAATCCGATCCGGTTCTTATCAAACATGGGATAAATCGCATGTAAATGCACTTTTTATATCAAGTTATTAACTAACTTAGAAAATCGATTTAATATCAAACATCTATCAAACTCGAAAATTTGGAAGTCATAATGTGTTGGCTAGAATTGGTCAAAGCCTGAAAGCATTTTTTTTTTTTGTTTGATCAGCAGCCTGAAAGTGATATGTGTATATTGTCGTAGAAATGAAAGGAAGCCAAAGAAAGGTATGGAGAAGTGTAGGGGTCATCCCATGACATAAGTGACCATTGGGGAAATGGTGCTTAATAATAAGGTGACACATCTGAAACTGTAAATCTGGAGCTTACACAAATGTTTATTTAATAGTCGAATCAATTAATAATGTTCTTTGGGCATTTCAAACACCCGAGCAGTTCAAAGATAGGAATGATGGAAGATGAAAAACAATACCCTTAGCCGACAATGCACCTCCAGTTACACATCCTGCAACAACTGTATTTGTCATGTCATGTTTTGCACGTGCCTACAAACAATTACCCAGGATTTAGTGCTCCCGCAAGTAAGAATGACGAAACATGTACATTAATTTGCCAAACTGAATAGAACTACAGAAGACGTTAAAATCTCACAGCCAACCCATAACCATTCTCAGCAGTCAAACATGCAGTACGGAAACGACCAGAGAAGTTATGAAATACCCATTTACATAATCTATTATACCTTCTCAACAACACATTCAGCAGCTGAAAAAATAAAGCCCATAACGGCAAAAGTTTTGCAGGAACTCCAACTCCTCCTTCCCATCTGCTTTGCTTGATAAATGAACTGTTGCTTTCCAGTCATTTCCTCTTGCATCATGGGGTTGTCCAATGCCCCCAAAAACATACCCATGGCCAAACCCAGCCCACCTCCTGCAAACATACGCTCCACAAAATAAGAAGCGATCAAAGTCAAAATACCATACACCCAGAAGAAAACAGGGTATATAACTAACTCGAAGGCTAGAAGTATCTCCGGCAGGCTCCTTATACTAGGCTTCTAGGCAAAATACCTAGCCATATTCACTTTTTGCAAGTCCATCAAGCTCTTCAAGCTGGGCATTTTGCCACTCCCTAACTTACTTATCTTACAGCATTTAGCTGATATTGAAGATTAGGCAAATTTGATTAGACAATGTAAAAGCACATCATCATCATGATCAGCTAATCTAATGGTGATGCATCATTTTTGTATTTTGACTAGGCTAATACCCAGTAGCATTGGAACACCAAAATGTGAAAAGCGACAAGTGACAATAAAAAAAAAAAAAGTATCTTGTGTGAACTTTGACCAGGCAAAATGCCTATTACGTTGGAAATGCTAAGACGCAAAGTTAGTCAAGGAATTCTGGAAAAATAAGAAAACGAAACACAAGAAAATGAAAATCAAATAAGGACATAAATGAATCAAATGGCGAGATTACAACGAAATCTTTAAATGGAGAGACAAAAGAACAAAGTGAAATGCAAATAAATGAATCAAATGGAGCTAAAAATTAAAGTAAAATAGTTTTATGTACAAACCTAAGACTCCGCTAAAGACGCTGCGAACAGCGCAATTGTTCCAAATATCTTGGCCCCGTACCTCCTCCGGCGTAGGCAACCGGAGGGGCTCAATTCGAGGCTTCTGTGCTTCGCTTGAGCTCGAAGACGTAGAGGCGGCGTTGGTTTCGGGTTCTGAATTGGCACTCATGGCGGATTCGACTCGAATCGAAGCGGTTGAGCAAAAAACCCTAGAAGTGTTGCTAGGTGTCGACGGTGACGGCGAAATTCTATGGTAGATTGGTGAGGGAAATCCCACTATTTCCCTTGGATTTCACAAGCTTTTTTCGCCGTCGTTCGGGCTTGTTGTCACTCGCGGGTAAAATTAAGGTACTGTCGGGGATGTACTTATGAAAGTACGGGTGATTTTAGGTCAGTTTTTTCTGTGTATTTTTTTATTTGTTTTTGTCTTTAATTAATCTTATTTATTAGTTTTAATATATATCCTTCACGTTCGAACTTCTCTAGATTCAACAATCAAACAATGACAGCATTTTGATCCAAAATTTAGAAATTCAATATAAGAAATTCAATTTTGATCATAAATTCAATTTTGAATTATAATTTAATATTAAATAAAAAATATATTAAGAAACAAAATTTGAATGCGAGAGAAATATTAAAAGTTTTTTTAAAAAAACAAACAGAAAAAAGAAACATTAATGTTGATGTGTATCCAAAATTTAGAAATTGAATATAAGAAATTCAATTTTGATCGTAAATTCAATTTTGAATTATAATTTAATATTAAATAAAAATATATTAAGAAACAAAATTTGAATGCGAGAGAAATATTAAAACTTTTTAAAAAAAAACAAACAGAAAAAAGAAACATTAATGTTGACGTGTATTTTCGTGTTATTTTTATTTTTTTAAATGAGAAATTATTGAGAATAGTATTTGGTCAACAAAATTAAGAATAGTATTTGGTCAACAAAATCTACTCTGTTAATAGAAGTAGTCTACTCTGTTCATAGAATTAGAAATTCATGTCATTAAAACACTTCTGCATCGCAATATAAGTACTGACTAAAAAAATATTCTATCTATGTATATTTCAAACTTTAATAATTATTTTCTTATATTTACAAAGTAATTATAACGTCAAACTTCAATTATTATTTTTTAATTTATAAATATATTTGTAAAGTAATTATGCCGTTATGGTTTGACTGCGATTCACCCGCATTTAAATCGGTGACCCATCAATTCAATATTTTTTCCAGTTCATTTCGATTCCTGGTTTTCAAAACATTGCACAGAAATATTAACCAAGTAAGGCCCAAGTCTCTTTTGAGCAGTGAATGTGTTTATATCCATCGCTTGGACCCGAAAAAGTAATTTTTTTCACCGACACCACCAGTAAAATTTTTATGTTAGTTAACTCGATGCTAGTTACACTATTGGAACACAAACACATCACTACAAACTAACACCAACCAAAGTCACATAATTATGTCTCATATTTTACACTGTTGTGTCATATACCAAATCAAATTTAACTCCACTATTAGAGTTGGCCTAATGCATATAAAAAAAAACTAGTGAAATAACGATATTCATATTTTAATGGTAGAATAGTTATAACACAAAAAATTTAAGTATCTTTCTAAAAAAATTTCGAGACAAATTATAACACAAAAACTTAATTGTCTTTCTGAATATGTTTTTAGACAACCAATGATCGATTGGAAGCATACTAGATTTCTTTGGAGCCATGTCGATTGACAGTGCGAACGTAGTATTAGATTTTTGGAAAGTTTTCTCCGGCTTTTTCATTTTGGCCATCATGTCCGTAAGTTCTATGATCATCAATGTACAACTAGTGTGTATTGTAGGCAGTTGAAAATAATCATCTTATGGAAATGAAAGAGACATCTTTCTCCCATCAGAACTCCATGTCATGTTTCAAATGTAGAACCTGTTTATTAAGTTTTGCCGACTCACGATCAATGCTTGTTCTCTCATAAACTGTCATGGCATAAACCCTATCTAAAACTATCATAAGCCCCCTTCAACTGAAAAATACAAGAAGTTACCAGCGATATAAGTTTCACCACTAATCTATGAAAAAGGCGACAACTTGGACAGAAATTTCACAGTATTCATTCGTCATGCCTCAACCCCAGCAGCATTCAGGAGAATCTGATCAAAGTGCCAAACACCTGCAAGTTGGCATTCAGAATATTTGGGTCAATAATTAGTAAGAAAAGGAAGGAAAACAAATGCACCGTATCCTAAAAATTAAACATAACTAATTACCATGTCCTTTGCCAACCCTCCGAAGCTGAGCAACGTACTCTGATATCTTCTTTATGGCTTCCACCTAATTGTTACAAAGATTTAAGAAAAAAAGGAACAAAAATTAGGAGAAAGTTTTTACAAAAAAAGTACGGTTGTGCACAAGAATTTGCCAAGGTCTTCTTACTAGATGACATGCAATCTCTCATGAAGCTGGCTAGAAAAAAATAACAATTCTTTACTGAAATCTATAATTGAGGAAGATTAGACAAAAGGGACAAATAGTTTCACCTGCTCAACCAAGAACTCACTCTCTACCAAATCTGCCAAATGCAAGTCATTGTCTTGAGTGGCCACCTGTTATGGACAAAAGGGCATATTTTGAAAGAACATTGTTAAGTTAGGCATGTTACATCAGTAATGGCAGATTAAAGCACTATGTTTTGAAGAACCTGGTGTTACACACCCGCCCACCAGGAGCAAAGGAAGAAGAGAGAGTTATAGAAGGGAGGATGAAGCTAGTACCCTGTGTAATTTCAGAAGTTTCTCGTTTGTTAACTTTTCAAGGGACAACGTAAGCTCCATTGCTGAATTCAAAAGTTCCAAAGAATAAGTGATTTGGCAAAGAGTGTCAAATTTATGCAGAGCGTTCATCATTGCACAAAAAAAGAAACTTATTAGCAGCAAGCAGAACAATTTACCAAAAACACCTTATTTGTACAGGAACAAGCGTCAGTCTTTATCTCACACAAACAAACCCTCTTTTCATCCAACTCCGTTCCTTAATCACATAATGTAACATTTCCGGGAACGCATCTATTTTTGTTCCCTCACAACTTATGTCCAGCCAGTCATGTATCTCTGTGGACATACTAGCTATGCCGATGCTCATCATGTAGTACAATCACAAGCCAAGCAACAACTAAGTATCATTAAATGCATATCAATATTAAGTTCTCTATAATGTATTTATCTCCCAACATGCTAAACAATATTGCAGCACTAGTGCTGATCATTATCATCTAGAAACCAATAGGGGCGTTCAACATCCAAAAATTACATTCCAATTTTAAGCACGGCACTGATGTTTATCATAAACAAGTAAATGTAACTTGTCAAACCTACCATATAAAGCATCTCCCTTGTTGATATTTTCAAACTCAGACTTGGGCATCAGCATAGACTGTAGCTTAACTTTACCTCCTCTTTTGTTCTGAATATCATGGAAAGTTTGGAATTATAAATTCAAATACAAAGTGCACAAAAAAAAAGAGTTATTGACAAGTGAAGTATTGAAAACTTGGCAGAAGGCAGACAGAAGTGACTGGTGTTTGAAAATTACTTGATATTCCATGAACTTCTCTGCATGCTGCCTTTCTTCTATGCTTGATTCCTTGAAGAACCTGTTTTTAACCAATATTTTAAGTCACAAGCACCCAAATAGGACCAAAATAAAAAGGATGGATTTGTGTGAAGCATCATTACTTGGCAAGGCCCTTGAGAGCAACATTGTCTCTGTCAAAATAGGCGTACATGGCGTGATACACGTAGGAAACATTGTATTCAACACTGATTCATCAAATTAGAACATAAGCAAAATGTAGAAGTGTAAGAAATGTAAACCATATAGTTTCAGCAAGAGTTCAAGAGTAACTCAGAACTAAAATAAGATAATAGTTATGGAAAATCAAGCAATGTTTTTTTTGGATAAAAAAAAGGACATAATGATATGAAATGGACAAATCAAACAGATAAATGAATGAATGTGCTAGAGTTTTTGAGAGTTAGTGTGTATATCTAGAATCTAAATCAAGAATAGTCAGTAGACACCAAAAACAGAGAAACAGAAAAAGAGAAAAAGGGAGCTTCTTGTGGCTTAAGTTCCAAAATGAACTGAAAAATAAAATAGAGAAAATTGTGTTGGAAATTCTAAAGGGAATTTTTGCGTAAATGAATTTGGGATAACCGGCGGGTCTCTTGAGGCAACTGGAAGATTCCTCATTTATGCATGCGATTGATTTCTAAGACTCAAATGTTTCTCCCATGCATGCAGCTCAAAGGTTTTCATGCAACTCAAAAAATTTTACAGCTCAAAGGTCTTTTGAAGGTTCTATAAATTTAAGTCATGTTTCTTTGTTTTGATAAACTGAAATTTCGTTTACAATTCGTTCCTATATTCGAGTTCTTTATGGGAGAGAGAGGCAGGCGCACTAAAGTTCGGCATACAAACGAAATTCGGTGTTCCTGCGTTTGATTCAACTGTTTTACCCTTAGAAGGTTGACACCTTGTAATCCTCCAATAACCATGGTGAGATGGCAAATTAGTTTTAAAGGGACTGTATATACATAGGATTCGGTTCAATATCGTATTGGTTTACATTCTGATTTTATAGCTTATGTTGTTCAGTTTACTTCGATTTGATCTATAATTTTGGTTATGTTCTGTAATTATCAATTAATGATCAATGGATGTATTTTTCTAGAATTCCAAATATGTTTCGAATTAATTTTTCCCTACAAATTGTGTGCTTGGGGCAGCCCATACCTCTAGTACTCAACCACCGAAGAGTTTAACATCTCATACTTGAATAGCAATTTGATGAATTGCTTTTTTTTCCGCCTTAATTGCAACTACAGTAAAAGATATGAACAATAACATGTTTCTTTTCCAATTGTTAATGTCTCGTCACTGATGGAACGTTATTGACAACCCATCAACGCTTATCACACCAACCGATTCTCCCATAACAGCAAAGTTGTTGTAGATATATTACTTTTCGGTTATCCTTCTCACAAATTAAGAGATGGATATATACAAATTGAATTGTTTGCTTCTGCAAAGAAGAACTAAATAATTTTTCTTCTTCTTTGTCTTACCTTATGATTGTCTATCCTCCCGACTACTACAAAAATTTGGCTTACAATTGAGTTGGTTCCTTTTCGTTTTCGATTTTTGCACCACTATTTGCACATGTTGCTAACAGATTGAGAAACAATTTCACAGAACACCAAGTGTTCCTAGGCAATGACTACTAGAACTGAATCAGACCGGTTCATTTACCGGATATCCATGAATGTATGCTTGCATTTATAAGCTGTGTGTGATACTGTATCTATACATAGGCAGGGGAGATATTGAAACAGTACTTGATCTGTTCGTTAATAGCGGCCTCGCAGTGGTCCGAGAACTTCTGACGAGCAAGCGACGCTTGAGGCATAGTCGGGATGAGGAGTAGCTCCTTCTTCACTTCCTTGAACGGTTCGAACACCACGTCCAAAATCGTCCGACTATGCGCCTCCTTCGAAACGCTCATCACAAACCTAGCACCGCCGGCATTCTTCCTCTGCGCCGTCGATCTCAGCAGTACCGGCGAATTACGCGAGTTCTTCAGAAAAACGCAGTGGATGTCTCTCTCTAGGGTTAGGAGAGAAAAAGAAAGAGGCGACCTCAGCAGCATTGTGGTTTTCTAGTGTGGTTTTGGTGATCAGGGAGAGATGGACGGAATTTGGAAGGAGAGAGGATTATACAAGAGAAGATTATATAGAGAGAAGATTTGCCAACTTGGCAAGGAGTGCGTGGAGCAGTTGATGGAGGTCAATGTGGACGGTGAAGACAAAACTTGGAGCTGAAGGAGCTCATGTCGGACTCGTGGTTCTTGTGAGAGATTCATGTGTACATTGTTCAACCCGTGATATCAGGTGATTAGTTTCAAGTTCTGTTTTGTATTTTCCATTTACGCTATTTTTTTCTTCATTTTTTTGGCATTTTGTAGGTATGAGTAGATTTTTTTTAAAGAATTTTGAGGGAAATAGGAAGAAACATAATTAACATGAGTCCGTTTTTGTTCCGCTCGGTTACATGTTGATTAATAGTGAGCTATTGTCACTGACAAGTTTAATGTCCACATACGAGTGGTGGTATGACAGTTCGAATAACCGACTGACTAGACATGTATTGACCAAATCGGTAGATGCTCATCCTAATCGGCCAAAACTTACTTGGATGTGCTTCGCTTAACACTACTTCAAGAGAACCGAGTGCTATATCTCGACCAGAAGAGCCCGTTAAGGACGCTCCTAATTGAGCGGACGATCCCAAAAAATACTCACCTTGATTTTTCGGTAACTCAGGGATAACACATGCACTTAGTGGACCGGTCTTCCCAATATATAAATGAGGCACAATAGAAGGCCATAAACATATTTGAAATCAATCTCTCCTTCGACCTATTAAAAAGAACATTTAACCAGTCGACCAGACAAATTTACATACTCTTAGTCATTGCACTCTCATATTCCCTATACCTATATTACAATTATTGATTTGATCGTCGAGTGATCTTGCCAAAGACTCATTTTCAAACACAGAACTTGTTTGTAAAAATCAAAGCAAAAGTACGGATCAACTTACCAGTTTCTCACCTCATTAAACATAAAATCATTTTCTTTTATTAGTATATAGGAGATGACAGATATTATATTTGGTAAGAATGTGCAAAATATTAAGACTGAACCCAAAATAAGGAAAGCAAAGAGAAAAAAAAATTGCAATGCAAGAATAATTAACGTTTTGTTGCATTGTCAGCAGTTAAATACTCAGATATTGTGAGTAACATCGAATAATTAATGTTTTTTTCTAAAAAAAGCATTTATATATTTTAAAGTTAACTTAATAATGCACTAATGCTACATATGGTCGAAAATGATAATTATATGTGAAATTTTTTATTTTTCTTTATTGGACTTAACTTTGAGTCCATTTAAATTGTGATATTTATTAGGCTATTGTTTTATTATTTTTTATTTGTATTGAATTTTTTTATAATTTTTTTCATTAATTTTTAGTTGATTATTGATTAGTCTACAAAATTATGTTAAAAAATTAAAAAAAATTAGTAAAGATGAAAAATAAGTTAAAATTAATTTAATAATTTTTTAACTTGTGCCTATAATTTTATACATTTTAGATTTATGCCGGAACCAATAAATTTAAAAAAATTAATGAAAACATAAAAAATTACAAAATAACATGAAATAAAGATTAAAAAATAAAAAATATAAATAATTTAGGCCAAATAGAGTTGAACTAAGAGTAATGTTAGAAATACAGATCATTTGGACACATTCGAACACAAATGTGTCCGAAACTGTTGGATGCACATGATGCTCTCAATAATTTAAGGGTCTCACACGCACTCAACGATTTTAAACATATTTGTGTTCATAGGATCTGTGCATCAAAACTTTTCCCTTGAACCAATAAGAACTTGTACTTGTAAAATATGGATAACTAAAGATTTTGTTCTACTATCTTCTGCAATATACGTTGGATCTTCAAATTTAATTTTTTCTCTTAATCGTTTTATTTTTCAAATCTCTTCATCCGACTAAACAATAAAAATTTTAAAAAAATCTCAAATTTGTTTCAAGTGCCTATTATTCTTATTTTTGTTTGTTATATTATGATTTTTTCAAATTGTTTTGTAAAAAAAGGTATAAAATTTATTCAATTTTTTTATATTTATTAATTTCTTATAAATTAGTAGTTGGTATTGGCGAGAAATTTTTAAAAAATAAAAAAACTTTAATTAATTTTTTAAAAAAGTATACTAAGACAAAAATAATTCAAAATATATATAAAAACTTTAATTATTTTCGTCTTAGTACACTTTTTAAAAAAATTTAATTAAAATTTTTTAATTTTTCATTTCTCTCAACAACTAACTAATTATTCATAAAAATGTAACATAAATTAACAATTTAAAAAAAGGAATCACGATAGAAAATAATACTTATTAATTATGGCAAATTGGGCCAATTAGAGCTTCCTCATTCAGATAAAAAAGAGGTCTGAATATTAACAGTAAAAAGACAGACAATCATATTAAGAATTAATGTTCATCTAATAGTTTCGGACACATTATTTATTTATATTTTTTTATTAAACCGTATGCGCATCACGCACACGTGCTTACATTAGCATTCGAGCTCCGAAGTCCGAACAATTACTGTAGTCCGGTCCCCTGTAATTTATTACGACCACTTTATTCCACTGCCAGCAATCCGAAAACACAGCATGAAGTAAGTAGTAGGCAGCAGCAGAGCATATTCTCATCAATGGCCACTAATCTGCGTCTAATCCAAGCATTACTTCTGGCCATTTCGAGCTTTTATTTGTCTAGGGTTGGAGCCGTCGTCGGGGTGAACTGGGGCACCACCGCATCGCACCCACTGCCACCGCCAAAGGTGGTGGAGCTCTTGAAATCCAACAACATCACCAAGGTTAAGCTCTTTGATGCCGACCCTAATGTCCTCCAGTCTCTCTCCGGTTCCAATATCTACGTTACAGTCGGCATTCCCAATTCGATGCTCAGAAGCTTGAACTCCTCCAAGAAGGCTGCTGAGAGTTGGGTCCACGACAATCTCACCCGTTACTTATCTGATGCAAGGACTGGAGTTCGAATAGAGTATGCTATTTATTTTATTAATTTATTTTCTCCTCTCCCAAATCGGTACGTGTTTATGTCATTGATGAGGGAATGCGGTTTTTGAGCAGAGGTTTTGGGGCTTTTATTTGGTTGGGTGTGGGTTTTCTTTGGTTTTGCCTGTACTTGTTGTATGTCCCTCTTCGAGATTGTAAAGCCTTAAACCACGCGAATGATCATATCACCGAAGATGTCAATACAAAGTGTACAGTTGAAAGAAATTAAAGTAATTCAAACTACAAAGAAGCTACTCGATGATAAATATAAGCAGCAAGAGCAATAAGACACAGAGTGATTACGCAGGTTTGATGATTATCCAGCGATCTCCCTCTCACTGGTGTAGATTTTGTAATGCGAGAGGGATGTTGCTGTGGATACAACCTGTGGGTTTTGAGATTAGCAAATATACAGGTTGTTGGTTTTGTGGCTTTCGTCATCTTTGGTGAATTAGGTATTTGGGATGACACATTTTTGTCAAAATTATACCCTAAACACCCTATTTGTCCATTTGAGTGAAATCTGGTCATAGACAAGTGTGGACAGTGCTCAAAAACCTTGCTATCAGGATGCCAACCTTTGCTATATACTCACTTGTTGGGTCTTGTGCAGAAGGGTGGGGATGCCAACAATATAAGCATCAAAGTTGACCTATTTCGTGCCCTTGAAATTTCTTGACAACCCATAGGAGTATTTCGGAGTTTTGGAGAACTGCAAAGAACAGCGTGGGCATAGATTTAGTGACCCTCTATGTGGTGACCATAGATAGCAACCAATACCAGGCCGTCTAGCTGATTTAGTAGTAATGGCTCAGTTAATCAGCCTCTTTGGCAATGCCAACTGATATTGGTTGAAAATCTAATTCCCCAAAGCTGCGCCTGGTTTAAAAGTGGATAAGTTAAATCGTAAAGGAAAGCTTGAATAGTGTGAATATTTTTCGGTGATTGACAAGACACTACTGCTGAACACATCCTGTTTGTTCATACAAATGGCGTCCCAGGCACCAACTGAATTAAAATCTGAATAATATGGTAGGGGAAAAAACAATCAAAAGATGAGATGCACGTTATACATCCAATTTACACGTGTTCTTTGGTTTGTTCTTCTTTTTTACAGTTTATAGGTGAACGTTGTATGGCCTTTAGATTTTGGCCTTTTGAGTGTACAAAGTTTGCCCCGTTAAATGCTTTTTGATAGTACGCTTTCCACACTGGAAAACAGGGAAAACATAAGCAAGTCAATACATCATGTTCTCGTGGTCTTTACTCGTTTGGAACTTACGAAATTCTCAATTGCTTGTTTGGAGAGAAACTTTACTTAGGCTGAACTATGTGGTCGCTGATCATCCAATTATGAACTTTGAGGTTGAACTACATTTCCCTTGAAACATTACAAGAAAGGGTTTCGTAGTGGTGAAGTATCAGCTTCATCAGGGATGGGCAATGCCCCTTCTCAATTTTTCGTGGGACTCATTAACTACGCATTGTAAGCTAAAACTTAAAAGTATCATAAAAGAAGAAGGAACTATTCATGGTCCAACTGGTGAATCCTTTTTGGGGGAGGATACAGGATTCGCATATGATCCCCTCCATAATGCGGTAAATGATGTTTTTCTTTTAATCTTTCGAATGTATATGTTAATTTAGGAATGTGTTGTTAATGGCTAGGTATCTCAGACATTTCAAGTATTCTGTCTACTGTTCAAACTGTTAACTATGCCATTTACAGGTACATTGCTCTTGGCGATGAGCCATTCCTCCAAAGTTACGGTGATCAATTCCACCCTTTTGTCGTTGGTGCAGCCATCAACATCCAAACAGCTCTTACTGCTGCTAACTTAGCAAACAAGGTGAGAGTTGTGGTTCCTTGCAGTTCCGACACCTTCGAATCTGAATCTGGCCTCCCTTCTAAAGGACACTTCAGGCCCAACATCAACAAAACCATGATCGAACTCCTCACGTTTCTCAACAAGCATCACTCTCCATTCTTCGCAAACATTTTGCCTTTCTTGACTTACCATCAAAACCGGAATATTTCCCTTGACTTAACTCTCTTCAAAAGGACTGCACACCCTCTTAACGACACCCACAAAACATACCAAAACAGCTTCGACTTAATCTATGATACCCTCATTATTTCCTTATCGACTGCCGGATTTCCCGAAATGGAGATCGTTGTGGGTCAGATTGGGTGGCCGACAGATGGAGCTGCCAATGCGACGTCAACCATTGCTGAGATTTTCATGAAAGGCTTCATGGGGCACATTCATGGCAAAGTGGGGACTCCACTGAGACCTCATAATCCTCCGACAGAAATTTACTTATTTAGCCTTTTGGACGAGGATCAAAGAAGCTTGGTGATGGGAAATTTTCAGCGACACTGGGGAATCTTTACTTTTGATGGCCAAGCCAAGTACCAAGTGGATTTCGGGCAGGGCTTGAAAACCCTGGTGAACGCACAGAATGTAGAGTACCTCGCTTCCAAATGGTGTGTTGTGAACAATAACATGGACTTGTCAAATGCGAGTGCCAGTGCTTCGGAGGCTTGTTCTGATGCAGATTGTAGTGCTATGTCTCCCGGTGGTTCTTGTTTTAACATTACGTGGCCTGGGAACGTATCGTATGCATTTAATAGCTACTACCAGCAGCATGACCAGAGAGCGAATAGCTGCGATTTTCAGGGGTTGGGTTTGATTACTACGGTTGATCCGTCGCTGGAGAATTGCAGATTTTCAGTTGGACTACAAACTTCTCTTTCGTGTTCTCTTCACAGTTCATTTCTTGTCTATTGGATACTTTTGCTAACAGCCACTAGTTCTTTATTTTCACGGAGTCCAACATAGTCTAAGATGTATCATGTCAGAGCAAAAAAGATTCCTGAATAGTAATTTTTGCCGCTTTTAAATCAGTTGCATTCCTGCTATTGTATCTTTTGGATCATAGAATGGTTTTTTCCTTCATTTGAAGATTTCTTTGTATCAATCTCTTCTTCCGAAATGGTGGAATGGTTTTTCTGTCAACAGGCAGTGTCTTTTGGTAAAGTGAGTATTTATTGTTGATGGTTTGGTTTTCGACGACTGGTTGAACGTTCTCCACTCCAGATTACGTGTTCTCGGTCAAGCAATTTACTTATGAGACCTGTCCATACATTGGCTGTTAATATCACATCATTTTCCTTTTGTCCCGTTGTTTACCCAACACTCTGCATTTTCTGAAAGACTGAAACACAAACAAAAATGACATTCTGGTATTGGAATCTTGAAAATCTTCTAGTAGTAAGATAGTGTAGCTAACCCTTTAGTAAGTGATAGGTAGATTACAGTAAATCAATAATACCCCCTAATATTTAAGCTTTTTATGGTTACACCTTATGACACTTAGATGCCCTTATTCTGTGTTTATCATTATAACCTAACATTAACTCATGGTGGAAGATAGATATATTTCATGAAGAGGGTAGGGCTTCAAATATTGGTAAGAGCGACTTGGACATTAGGTGGTATGTGTGAAGCGAATCTGTGCCCATATTTCATACTCATCCCTACTGGGGTACATAGATGGAAAGGGCGAAAGAGCGTTTATATGTTGGGAGGGGCCTAACTGAGTCACCGACCTACCTGAGATTCCAGAACCGTAAGATATATAAGAGTAGTATTTGTAAATTATTAAAAAGTTAAAGAGTTGAATGGTAATAAAATTTAAGAATAAAAAATCAGAATATCAAAATAGTTTCAGACCTAATTTTAAAATTATAGCTCTTAACGTCTGTTTTGAGAATTTCAGAATCAAAATTCTAAAATTAACATCCCAAATATCTCAAAATTTCAGAATAAAAATTCTAAATTGTCAAAAAAATCTTCAGAATCACTTCCAAACACCAACTATGAAGTACAATGAGCTCTAGCCTTTTTGCATGAGTCATCTGCATGGACCAGCATATAAACATCTAATAAGAAAAAAACAGTTTAATGTGGACGAGGTGTATGCTCAGAAGTGTAAATTGGAAAATGAATGAAAGTAATTATAGTGGATAAAATGCAATTTTTTTTATAATAAAAAAACCCTTATTTTGATTTGATCGGAGATGCTCTAAATTTTGTTGCCCGACCAAATGGTCACTATTTTCACTTGTTATTTATTTTTGGGTATATTACATTAATTTCCTTGAGATTTTTAAAAAATACAATCACCTTTCTTATTAGTTTAAAAAATTATTCCAACATCTCTTATTTTTAAACTTTTATTTAGTTATCTCTTTTACCATTAATATTAGTCAAATTTCGTCAATCAAACTATTAAAATTTTAAGTTAAATTTTTTAGACCAAACAAACTGTAACATAAATTTTATCAATTATGATTTTTCCTATGTTGAATTTTTTAATTTTTTTCAAATTAAGATTTTGACAATTTTTTTGGATTTGTTTGAGTTCTGATTTAAAAACAATTCAACGTAGGCTATTTTTTAGACGTGATAAGAATTATGTTTCAGTTTGTTTTTGCTGAAAAAAATTTTAAACTTGAAATTTCAATAATTTGACTAATGATATTTGATTGATTTTAAATAATAAAAGAGATAACCACGTAATAGTTGCAAAATAAAAGAGGATAGAGTAATCTTTCAAACTATAAAGAAGTTTAGTATATTTATAAAAAAACTCAGGGAGGTCAGTGTTATTTACCCTTTATTTTTCAGCTGCAGAGCACTAGCCCCATGACTGTTGTCCTGAGTTGGTCGTTGAAATGTATTTAAACCTCGCCGTTTGAAACCCAACCCGCCATTTCCCCTGAACATGTCGCACGTCAGAGTTGAACAGCAAATTTCCCTCTTTCGATCCCAAGTCGAACTCCGAAGGTGACTCTCGATTCCCTATTTCTGACTCTTCATCGTTTCCTTTCAATTTTCAATCCTTGCCATCTCCGGCTAAAAGTCTCAAATTAGGTTCAAACACCTCTCGTTTCTGTGCAGATTCAGCGACGAAACTCTACGAATTCTCGAATCCCTTCTGGTTTCCAAAGATGTGAAATCGTTACTTGAAGTCCGCTGCAGCTTGAGCCAGTTCATGAGACCCGAATCTCTCTCTGTCATTCGCGAAATCGCAGATAAATCCGTCGAGCATAAGCTTTCCGTTGTTGATTTTTTGGTTCGAGCATTTGCCCTTGCCGGCGATATCGAGGCATATATTCAGCTATCATTCCTTTTCTGGTTTTAATTTGTTACTTTTACATTGATATCGATGACCAATCATTGACAGATATGTGTGACTCGTTTTTGTGATTCATTGATCTGTATGTCCTTTCACACTATACCTGTCCTGTTGATTTTTTTCTCTATCTCGACGGTAATGCAAGTGCCTGAATTTTAAGAATTCTGATGTTCTCTTATCTTTTCAGGTCTTGAAATGAGAGTGACCTACTTCTACTAACCTTTTTAGTTCGTTATCATATAAAGAGGAGGAAAACTGAGAAGGAAGAATTCCATATTTGCCAAAAAAAAAAACAGTATCTATATTTGGGAATTGAGCAAAAGAACAGTAACTATTGTTGGTTGTAATATTGACATCTAGAAATAATGGTTTCTGGAACCACTGGGTGCAGACATGTCCTTGGGTGAAGATTGAGTTTTAAATAGGATCATTTCAAACTTGTGGAAACTTGATAAGGCGTGGGATCGGAATTTGCGGAAACCACAAGTCCGGAATATAAAACGATAATTAGTTGCGGATTACTTACAGACAACCAATCCCACAAAACATGGAATATACAAGAGTTTGAGGAATGCAGTATTAGTGATTCTGTTGCGTTCGGTGGGATACTCGTTTAATGGGATTGCATATCCCTTCATAACTAGTTCAACCAATCAAACATGGTCTTCCATCCGAATCAGGTCTTTTGAGCAATACATTGTACTTATATCTTTCTTGTCCAACAATTGGGTACTAGGTCTCACATAAGGCATCATACTTTTGATGACTACTTGAATACAGGAAATGTAATTTCTCTACTGTTTGTTTATGCTACCCTCACTAAGATATTTTGCTCTATGCATGTCATAACCAGCATCTTCTCAAGTTTTTATGCAATGACAATAACTCCGTACTAATGTTTTAACAAATCTTAGCTGGTGTTTTACACATTCAATCGCTTCCAGAGTTGCCTGGCTTTGAGATATGAAGCTTTGGTTCTGCGGGAACACAGGTCTCCTTGTGACCAATGGCTACGAGTTTCATACAGAGAATGGATGACAATTGCTGAGCATTCATTAGAATATAGGTTCTACTCCATTACTAGAAAGGTAACATCCATGCAATATTGGAGGCTTAGAAAGTGTTAAAAACAAATTCTCATCATGTCAATGTGCATTTGGTTGGTTAGCATAGACTTAAAATCGGATATATAATCTGCTGATGCCAGTGAGCGACACAGATTGTAGCATGAATCTGGCTTAATTGGACATAGCTCCATGTTGAAGTTTGAAGAGTACGTTTGTGAAGTTTATCGTATTGTTGGTATTTGTTTCTCCAATAGAGAATTTAGGAGTGAAATCGTCTGGTATAACTATCTTGGTTGCGTTGAAATCTTGCGCAAGAATTCTTAGGTGTTAGCAATTTAAACTAGTCATGAAAGCTTTAGAAGGAGAATAGGTTGACTTAAGACTTAAGAGGTTCCACTGCCAATAAACTGCAAACTTTCTGTTTCGTTTAATAGAGATTAGGCAACAGTTGGATTTTTATTTCTGGGTACTCAATCTGTTTTCATATATGTAGATTGATTAGTGGCTTTCCTAGCGTTTGTCACAGTCTATCACTTCAATTCTTTTGCTTAGACTTTTTGTGGATCTTCCCGGGCAACTTACCTTATGAACATTATTTTATCCCTCCTGGATTGATATTGACGATAGTCTATTGATCTCGAATGTCGTTGCATTGTGAACTGCAATAAATGTGAAGAACATGGCATTTGATCTTCTCTTTCCTTGAGCTTAGGCTATCATATAAGCCACATACATTTCCACTAGAATTTGTTAAATACTTATATGTGCTATTAGGTTAGTTGAACAAATCTGTCCCTTGTTATTTGTGATTAAATTTTCTTGGTTCTGTCAATGGATTAGGTTCAGAGTCTTCGGACATGAATTTCAGCTCATCTTATTTAGTTTTTCCTTTCTTTTGTTGAATTGTAGTTCTGGTGCATGTTTTGGTTTGATGTTTACATTTAGAAACCATAGGTGTCTGATCTCGGTTTTCTATTTGTGACCTCTACTTCTGTAGGCATGTGAAAGTGCACTTTCATGCTTTGAGATGAACGGCATGGATGACTCTCAGGGAGATGACTTCTTTGCAAACGTTGATGTTATTGGCAAAATTAAGAGACTCAAGGATGTTGCGGTGGTCTCTTCTGCTTCACGCTCCGGTGTGTCTTGTAGTGTTAATTTTTCAGATTCCTTAATTTGTCAAATCTGATGGCCCTGGCCAGCTGTGAGTTGGTTTTGGGATTTGTAACCAGGAATGCACCTCAGTTGGTCTGAGCCTATATAAATATTGAACACGGGCATTCCCAATATCTGGTTTTTATCTGATTTGCATATAAAAGTAATAGACAGATGGTTAGTTGCGAATCAATGGAACTGTACATATGCATTGTTTATGTGCCTCATGGGACCTTACACTGGTTGTAGCCCACCTTTGACTTCTAATTAATTGTTGCTCGCTTTGCTTCTATTTGAAATAGCTGGACCTCCTGCTAGTTAATGGCCCAAATGGGAAATTTGACGGCTTAAACCTTCAAACCCCTTAAACTTGTACAACAATGAATCCATACGAGTATGTTACCAGAAAACGATAATATCACGATTTATGTATTACAACTCACATTCTGAATTATAATACGATATCAATCTGAGACAATGAATTTAGCGATCCAAAGCAATTCCAAAGAATTTCTTATTTATTTGAATAAAAATTCAGAGGGAACATAGTTTGCAAGATAATGTGTAAAAGAAATTTATCAAAATAATCCTATTAAGGTGTTCTACATGAATAATTTAAAAAGTAAGATGTTTAATTGGGTGTTTATTCTTTGCAAGAATTACATTTTAATATTATATAGTAGTGAAGCCTATTCCTATTTGACCAGATTTAGGACACGTGACGTATTACGTTTCCGCTCACATTCCTCGTACTATAGCGATCCACGTTCCAAGAAACCTTAGATAGGACCGTGTTAGCTACTCTCCGTGAATCCTATTAGAAAATAACGACTGTAGCCCAAATCTGATTCGGCATGCTGTTTCTGACGACTTAAATCATCATGAAAATTAAGTTCACAATTAGACTTTAGAAAAATTTCATATGGGAATAGGTATATTCAGTGTCAACCTGATGGAAGTGTTGAAGCAGAATGAGCTGTTTTGTTTGAGAAGCTTCTAGTACGACATATTTTAACTTCAAATTTGGCAAGTCTGTATCTATGGCGTTTTACGCTCCTTTGTTAGTCCATTTCTGACCTGTATTGTATGTTGACGTATTCGAATTGGATATAGGGATCACATGTGACCTTATTCCGAATGCTGTTTGGTCTTAATTCAGTCCAAGCCCAGGCAGCAGATTACTTGAAAAAGAAAGCAGTGAAGATGAGCCCGTCACCATTTTTGGCTCGTAAAGAATCACAATTTTCAGCAAGTACTCTGTTTAGAGATGGAATTAAGAAGCGTAACGAACGAATGCTGCTAGATCACCGAAAAATCAATCACATTACTAGTGAACCAGATTCCAATCTATAATGAGGCCCTTCCCTCCTTTCCCTCTACTCCTGCCATGTACTTTATAAGGATTACATGACTTGCTGGATAATATGGTAGCCACTGTCCGTCTATACAAAGCGTTATTCTGGGTTGTGTATACCACTTAGAATCTATGGCATTGTAAAGAGTTTCATATAGGGTTGGCAGCTGGTTAAAGATTTTCATGACTCTGAAAATTGATTCAGTTCATTTAAGAGCTAGTTCTGTGAAAATGTTGTACTTTTTGCCCCCCAAAAATGAATATGCAATGCTTATTATGACTACCAAACATGGTACTGAGTCTTGCAACAGTCTGATTGATGGGTTTTAGTTGGGCAACAAAAGGGTGTTTTGGATAACATGGTACTGAGTCTTACAATTTGTTAGTCACGCACTATAAATTTCAGCACTGGGTGCTACAATTTGCATGAGCCATAGGGAATCTGCAATAAATTCCATGTTTAAATACTGTATGTCTGCAGCAACAATTTAGCATGGTCGCTTCAATCACGTGCCTATCTCTTCTGCTGCTGAGCCCTAGCTAGCTACCATGCACCACCCCCAAATTTTCTTCTCACAGAAATGGAAATGGAGACTCTGCATCGGAAATCCAAAGCCCACTCTGTTCGAGCAATTGGACTGCAGGTTAGTTGTCCCTTCAAAACCATAGAGCTTCTATTGTCATCATCCAAAATTGCTTCTGATCTCCATTGCTATAGGATATTGGAAAGACCCATGCAAATGCATATCTCAAGAACCGAATCTTCCATATCACAATGCGCATTTAATGTTTGCATTGGAGATAGCATGTTTTATTTTCTCCAAGAAGGTGAAGATGTCTGTTTTTCTCATACTATATTCATAAACTTACAAAAAAGAAACACACACACAAACAAAAATCTTACAAAAGGTTCTCATCCTGTCTACACACAGTCTCTTCTTCCTAGACCCTAGGGGTTTGAAAAGGCTTAAAACTGAAAGTGCGCGTTTTGTGAGAAAATACAGTATAAGAAATTCAATGGATCAGGGGTCCCATTTTTCTGGGTTTAAAATAGTTTTAAGGTAAGATTCTTAGGGGAAAACTTAGACTTTGGTTTACGAAGACAAGTGCATTTTAAAAAAGATAGTATATAAAATTGCGATGACAACTAGGGAAACAGAGCTGTTTTCTCGAAATGGAAGATTCGAAGCTTGGAATCATGTGGAGAACATTAAATGCTAAGTAGTGGGAATCGGTCTTAGGGTTCTACACCTCTTATAATTTTACAGGGGTTGGTTCAGAAACCTCGTGCTTACATTAGGGTAATAAGTTTTTTTTTGTTTATTATCAAACATTAGCATTTTAATAAGCTCATATGTGAACACGTGTCGGTACCTTGCACAAGCTCGTGTGACAACGTTCATCACAAACAAAAGAAGTTCAATTTATACTCTTTCCGTCCCAATTTATTTGTATCTTTTTGAATTTTACATATTTCAAAACATTTATCTAATTTTTAGTTGACTTGTAAAAGTTTATTTTATGCCCTCTCTCTTTTAAGAAAATCACACATTATAGAATGTGAATTTCATTTAATGCTAAAAAGTGAACGTTATTCTTAAAAAATTAAAACTTGTTAATAGTCAGTATTATTACTTTAATAAATTAGAACTCAAAACATGGACAAATAAATTGCGACTGAAAGAGTATAAAATAATGGCTAGGTCAATTAGTTTTTTTGTTATCACAAAAAAATTCAAGTCAATTGGACATCTGTAAGTGTTTGACCTAAAAATCAAGTTTTCCTACTTGAAAACTTTTAATTTTTAAAGCTTTTAAAACTAGATCTTTATGTCAAACATTTACCAATATTTGATTGAGCTAAAATTTTGTGATGAATGAAGAAATTAATTAGAAAAAAATAGATAGTTTCAATAACCAAAATAGAATCTCAAAGTTATCCTATATGACAAAAGGTGAACAAAGTATTCACCTTAAAGGTGTTAAGATGAAGGAAACTGGAATCTCTTGACAGCAGGCCAGATAATATAAACTACTGGTAATCTGGTATGGTAATTGGAGTTGTTAAATAGATGGAAGTGACTTTATTTTTCAATTACTCATGTCATATCTTAGTTTGGTAGCCGGATTGCTGGTCGTTGAACCCATGAACGGGGATGGGTCCACCTAAAGTTTATCATCATGATCCCGACCACTTTGTAAAGTTTTTATTAATAAATTATTCATCTAAAATATTGATAGTTATATAATCAGATAATACTCATATTATAAAAATAAAAAAACATATATGCTTTTTTGAAAAATATATTTTTATTTGGAGTGTGCTTATTATTAGATTTTTCTTTTGTCTTTATTTGAAATTATTGTTTTACATAAATTTTTATGGATTATTGGTTCGTTTCGACAAAAAGTTCTAAAAAAATAATTTTTTTTTAAAGTTCGGGAAAAAATCAGAAACCACGAAAAACCAAGCAAGAACAAGGTTTTTGGCTTATTTTTCATCTTTATTAAATTATTTTTAATTTTTGGACATAATTTTATAATTTTTAGATTCTTCTCGTCAAGAGAACCAATAATTCATAAAAAATTAAAGAAAAATTAATCAATGTAAAATCTTTTAAATAAAAACAACAAATTTAAGATCATATATAGGCCAAATAGATTTTTTGGTGTTTTGTGATGAGTGATGTCAGATATGTTTGTAATTAAACTTGGGCTCCGTTCATTTGTCCATAAATAGATATAGTAAAATTGTTCTGATAAAGTTTTAATGAAGTGAAGTAAAAGAAAAAAAAGAAAAAAATTCCCTTTATTTGTTCATTTGATAAAAAAATAAAAAAGTTAAAAATATATAGTTCAATTTTGTAAGAAAATATTAAAAATAAGATTCCTGCAAAATCTTATATTTCTTGCAGGACCTGTGTTGAGGAAAAATTAATCATAGAGGTAAAATTAGAGACACAAATTTCATAACTTTCTTAATAACTAAACACATAAAAAATACCAAAATATTTAATATTCTCGTATTTTTTTTACATTTTCTGCCAACTCAACAAGAAAGTTTTTATTGAAGGCTGTTTTTGATTTCGTGGGGAGATTTATGGACAAAGCAAGAAAATGATAGGCATAATAACGTGGAAGAAAAATCCCAACGTTCCAGTCTGTGGATGTTGATGAAATGATTGAAATCATCCATTTCCCTGTTGCTAAAAGTAAACATGCTACACAGATAAGAGAACAGTGTTCCCCAGATAAAAATCTCCGATTCTATCCCCACACATGCAGATGCTTAGCAGGTACGTCTTTTAGCAAGCATGAAATGTTGAATTTGGTTTATCTTGGTATTAGACCTAACATTTCGGTTGTTTATTCATACAAGGATGCTGCCTTTCATCACATGATGAGAGAGAGAGAGAGAGAGAGAGAGAGAG
>JABCMJ010027287.1:0-12143 GCA_014822125.1 Arbutus unedo | reverse complement strand
TGGGTAGGGAATGACCCGTTGGTCTGGTAGCCCGTAAACTCTACATGTGGGTCTTTATGATTCCTCCGGTGAAAGATTGCGAAACAACTGGGTAAAGAGGTGGCCCAACAGTCGGAGCGGTCCGTGAACTCTATAATAGGGTCCTCAATGTGGGTAGCTTGCGGTGGAAGATCGTCAAAATTTTGCATGAGTCGCATGATAATACGATAGCGTCATGGGTGTTAATTAGTTGGTGATTTATATTGTCGTTATGCACATTATATTGTTGAATATGGATATGGTTTATTCACTATTTCGACGTTGTCAATATGATCCCCTATTCGAACTCTAACTTATATTTTTCTGTAAACTAACAATTTACAAGTGATTACGATATAAAACCAAGGACTTAAGCCTTAATTTTGAAGATGGTTCAGTATGATAGATATGATTTTCGTTTTTGAAAATATTTATATTTAGATGTACAGTTAAAGATTTTGAAACTTTAATTATTTATTTATTCAGGCATTGTGACCCTATTTCTGATTAGTTTATTTTCAGAATAGTTGATGGATTAATTGTTAGATGTTGGATGATTGTCAATGATTGAGATTTATTTTTGTTTTAATGAAATTAAGATTATATTAAGTTGGCGTTGTTCTACTAGTTATTAAGTTGGTGTTGTTCTAATAATTATTTCATGCTCTAGAAATTTTGGGTGTGACAAAAAGTTGGATTGGTAAGTATAGGCAGAATTTAGGAGATAATGTGTTGGGCACATCTTTAGGCTGGAATGACATGTAGTCACCTCAATGTCCGAAGATCGATAGGTATGATTTATCATAAACTGAACAGGTTCTGGGAATCCAACCTCACCTTAAAGGGGAACAGTGATTTAATTAGTAATCACTAGCAACCAAGTCAACTAAATTAATGCACTAATAAAACAGAGGAAGGAAACACCAAATCTAGATAAGATGTTTTTAGAGTGTTCGAGGGTTGAATGATCATACCACCCACACCTACTGTGTGTGTGACAAATAAAATTTGTGGGAGATTCGTAATGTAAAAAGTCATGATTGTGATCAAGAGATTAATTAGAAACGTAACTGCATTTTCATTTGTGTCCACAGAGATAGATTTAATTTAGAGAGAGAGAGAGAGAGAGATATGGACGTGCGAATATTTGAAAGATTGTCCTTTTCATCATTTAAACAACAATTTTCAAAATTGAAGAATTAGAGGCACAATCTAAATATCTACTCCGAAGAAGTTTTTGGTGGTGTAATTTTGTATTCTCCAATTATCTACTATGTAAATGACAATTTTATCCTTTCTAATTAAGTTAATGACTATCTCTTAATTTTTAATTAAGTTAATGACTACTATTATCAATGCAATTTGGTTTACCAGAAACCAATGTAGATTCAAAAGAATAGATCCAAGATGGGAAGCTTTGGAACAAGAAATTAGGTTCAGATCGGTTCAAGGGGTGTTCGGGGCAGCACAATCCGGATTCTATTTACTTGGTTTCACTATTGTTTAATATCAGAGTAATTCTGGAATGTGTTTTTTTTTTTGTTTTTTTTGTGCCTTGAGGGGTTGGTTTTTAAGCTTTCTATAGGGTAGTGTTCGGGCGGACAGAGTTCTTGATTCCCCTTGTTGTCTTTTTTTTGTTTTTTCTAGCCTATATATCCTAATTAGGTTGGTACCTCTCCAACTAAGAATAGCTTGGATATTCTAGTTCCTTAATTTGTAATTCTTTTTTATCAATACAATTGTTTGCCTTTCAAAAAAAATGACTATCCCTTACCAATCCGTTGTTTTCCTTTTTGGGCTCCTAGGGACAAATGATAGTCACTCGAGCGGAGTGACAACTTAGTTGCGATTTTCTCGTTCCATTGCTATGTTTTATTCATAAGTTCTCCTTTTAATCTTATTGTAAGTTTCATTCACAAATTAATAAAGTCTTTTTCTTTGCCCAGAAAAACACTCTAGCTTCCCGTTTTGTCTAGTTTAATATTTTGTTCAGACAATACTATGTTTAATTTTGTAGGAATTTAATTTGTAGCACTTTTTTCACCAAATATAAGTGTATTGTCTGTGCAAAGAGAATGTCACTATTTCTTTCCATATATAAGTGAATTTAAAGGAGAAAAAGAAATGTAAATTCTACAAAAATAATAAGAGATTATATGGCGAAAAAAATGTTAACAAATCCTAATTAAGCATGGGTAACAAGGTCATAAAGCACATCATGATCTATTCCTTTAGATTATACCGCAAGCACTACTTTGCTCTAAATTTTATATTGCACATATCAACCAAACAGTATTACAAAATAAAAATAATAAATCTACATACACACCCTTTCGATTATACCCTCTCACACCCTATCTATATGTATGGGATTTTAAGTTTTTGATTTTTGATTTTTTTTAAGGGTTAAGTGGATTCTGATGATAAAGCAAAATCTATGATTGAAAATTCAAAATTCAAAATTCAAAAAAATTAAAAAGGAAATTTTTTCCAAACGCCCCCATGGTATGATATCTTCTGAGGGATTTGGGAGAGTTGTAGTGCACTTTCCTATAGTGCATGTGTAGTACGAATAAAACGACATAATTTTATCCGTTTTCTCCTTAAAACCACATGGTTTAATCCCTATGTATTTTGATAACAATTTATATGATAAGATAAAACAATGTAGTTTTAAGGAGAAAGCAGACAAACTATGTCGTTTTGCCCGCACTACACATGCACTACAGCTCCCCTGAATCCTCTTCTGGGTACGTATTGAGTTCTTATATATATGAGAGAGAGAGAGAGAGAGAGAGAGAGAGAAGCACATACACAGCCATGTGTTTACAATTGAAAATGGCTTCTGCACGCTCATAATTATTGAATGACAGATTTTTATGGATGAAAAAGTTTCATTTTGCACTGAGATTAGGTCAGTTTGGCCTAACAATGGGAATACTTTTATCTCTATTGTTTTATCAAAAAAAAAAATGTGTCACATTTGCAAACTTTTAAATTAATTTATTTATTGCAAAGTAAAAAAAAATGGCCGAATGGATAGAAAATATTCAATAAGGACGATTTTTTAAAGTCTTATTTGAATTTTTAAGGCCAAAAATTATTCACTGTAGACAAAAAAATTGGATAATACCGACTTTGTTCAGGGAGAAAATAATTAAGGCCATAAAGCAATGAGAAAATTGGATAATATTGACTTTCAAATTCGTAGATTGAGATTTACCCCATATTAAGCAATGAGATCCCAAATATTAGGATGAAGCGGTATATCAAATCTACAAATTTCCATCAAACATAAACTCTGTCTAGAACTCCCTCGACATCCCCGTCATATTTTTATACATGTAATTTATGTTTTTATATAATTAAGCATAATATTTTAAGAGATTACACAGAGATTGATTTTCAAAATAAGAGTACAAATAAACAGACTTATTCTTATATTAAAAAGATTTGGCAAACAATTTCTTATAAATAAATAAATATATAATCATATCAATTTTTATTATTCATAACTTTGATTTCATTTTTAGAAAAAAAATATCACCTCTTTTTTTTAATTTTTGTTTATTTTTTATAAAATATATTTAATAATATAAAATTTAAAATTATACGATGATAGATTTCTACAACAACAAAATATTTGTTATTATTTATGAGGTTGTGAATTGACTATACTATCGTCCCAGGGATGTGTCTGGATTAAATTGAGTGAGTTGATATTACATTTTGATCAACTCAGACGTTAATATTTTTTCTGTCCGTTGCAATATCATTTATCTTTAAAATTTACAAGTTGATTAATTTTCCAGATGGTTTAAATTTGGTTAGTTAAGTAGGTTGACTGTTAAAAATAAATCAAAATAAGATAAAACAGAAAAACAAAAGATTAAAAAAAATTCTGCTTTATAATTTTTTTATTTTGTTTAAAAAATTTAAAATAAAAGACATAAAGAGGTCATCTAATGTTAAGAAATAAGAATAAGAGCTGCAAAAATGAGGAATTACACTAATTATGTTTGAATTTTGTTAGATGTGTATTATTTATTCTTATAATGTCTTTATGATGGATCGATTTGGATAATATGCGAATTACTAAATTTTACATACATTCATACTCATCTCTAGAAGTTAAATTGGATAAAAATCTTAATTATGCTATGAATTTATAATTTATAATTTTATAAAGATTAAAAAGTATTTTAATTGAAATTTTTATATGCCTCTTAGCTAGGTTTTTAAGTAGTTCAATGATAATTTATTCTTAACTAATATAAATTCAATTAATAAATATCATATTTTTTATTTTTTTTTTAGAAATATTTTGCAGTAAATAATTTTATAAAAATCTTATTTATTATGTTAAAGTGATGAATAAAGTGATTCATAATAGACAATTTCTCTTACAAAAGTTATTTTTATTTACTTTAAACTATTATGGTTCTTGAATTTTGATATTTTATTTTAAAATTTTTATAGATGAGTTGAATGAATACTTAATCAAATTAATTTAGTTATTGAGATATTAATTTTAATATTTCACTAAAAAAATTTAGAATAAGATATTAAAGATATTTCAAATTACACATGCTACGAAAACTATTTAATTTATACTGCATTATTGCGATTAGAATTTCATATAATTTTTAAAAAATATATATAAAAAGACATGATAAAATATTCTTTATTCAATTTTACACATCCTGTGTATAACATGAATTTTTGCTAGTAACTTCTGATTTGATATTGTTGTTTAGTTTCCACCCCCACTCATACATGCATGATGACGAAATGTTAACACACTTTCCTAGTGTCCGACAATTATTTGGGAATTGGATATGGTTCAACTCATGTTCTACTACGTTCAAGTCAAGACTAATTTGATAAAGAAACAAAAGGGTAAATTACACTTATATCCCTTAGCTATCTTACAAGGTAACTTACACTTGCATATGTCCTTCCATTGCTTTCAACTTTCTTTGCTCCATGATGACTTAATAGATCAGACGAAACTTATCAAATTCTTCTAATTTTTTAGCATGGGTAAACATCTCACCATTCATGTGTTGAAATTCGTACCATTGGATCTAACTCCTGTGAAGTTCATAAGAAATAAGTATCTTTCCAAAAAGAAAAATTCACTTTTTACATTTACCATTTTCTCTTTTTACCATTCATTAACTGTTCATCTTCATTCTCCTCTTACTAGTCTGTGTCTTGTTAACTTTCTGAGTACCCCAATTTTCTCAACTTTGTTTCAAAATCCACTTCTCATTTTTGTAAGTCTCTTTCTAGATTCTATCTCTTTTTTTCCTTCTAATTAGCTTGTTTTCGAACTTCCTTACCCCATCCATGGTGATTTATAGGCAAATATTAGAAACTCCAGCGAAAGTGGAAGAATTTTGCCAACTGTACAAGAACCCCGACAATATTGTAATTGAACTGGATGACCCCCGCACCCTTCGCAACGGTGCCACCGGAGGCACACTCGACATACATCTAATGGCAATAACCGAGGGTGTGGTAGATTTCCTCTCCACCCATTTTGCGTAGGTTTCTCAATTTTTACTAACTTACTCTGATGCTAATTTGAATAAACACCTTCAGAATTGTGACGTCTGTAGTTGAACTAATCAGAATCGTAGGATCCAATTTAGGGCTTTGGATTATTCAGTACAATAATGACATGATCAAATCCCACACTGATATATACTACCATAGGATTCGACAAAAAACGCAAGAGGATAGTTACAAACCTTCTTGATTGTAACTATGGCAATTATGATGACTTCTTGGTGGTTGTGTGCAATTGGGAGTTCATCCCCAATGAACCAGAAAATCAAAGACTCAGTGTTCCCAAAAGATTTGAAAAACTTCGTCAGTATCTCACGTTCTCTTCTTTGCACTTGATTTTTCTTCCTCAATTCTTATTCAAATATCTTATTTGTTTGTTTTCTACTTTGTCAGTCGACAACTACAATACGAGTACACATATTGCTGCAACGAAACCCGACGACCTGAGACGTGTTCTTACTTACAAAGGCCTCCCAAGACAGGGTGGCAAAGCCCATGCCCCAGAGGTTTTTCTACACTATAACTCGAGCTACTGTGGCTATATCAAACATCTTTCCAACAACACCGTAGTTGCAGAGCAGGTTGAAGACCCAGTGCTTGAAGAAGTTCCAATCTCATTCTTGAGAGAACTTGACCGAGTTATTGTCGTTGCAACTCATGCTGGTCCCTCAACTTCAGCCGTAGACTCATCTCCATCCTTCCATACTCCAATTCTCTCCCCTTAATCTAAAGACTTTCCTCCTACGCCCTTTTCACCTAAGTAAACCTCAAGGGACAAAAGCTAGATACAATGCAACTATAATGGAGCGTGACAATGAATTTCCCGAGATTAGAGACAAGCTGACCCTCGACGATGCCAAGGAGAGAGCCAAAAGGAAAACTACACTTCCTGCTGAGGCCCAAGTCTCTCATACAAACTCTGTTCCTCCCTCCACACCACTCATCAATGTTAAAGATGCTACTCACCCTCTTCGGGATAAGAAATCACTTAGGGAGAAATATAGTGATTCCCTCGAAAGAACCACCATACACAACAAGATGAAGGCCTGGGACCCCTGAATAATGCTTGCTGGAGATTATTTGTTCACAATCGCAGGTTCTATCAAGACTCTTAAGGTTGCCCGAGTTGTAACTGGAACAACTTTTTTGCTAAAAGATTGATGCTCAAAACTTTGTTGATGACAACTCCCTAGTGGAGTCAATGTTTATCTATAATATTACAGTGAGTATTCCTTCACTTTTGTCTTTGTTTACTTAAAGACATTTTCTTTGGCCATTCTTTTCTTATATACTGTTCTTGCTTTCCTATTAGGTCGTCCAAAGAGCAACCGTAAGAAAGGCATTATTGATGCAGTTGATCACTTTTCAAAGGTCTAGCTCCCAATATCCATGAGGAATGTTTCACATTTAGGTGGAACGTTACCCTGAAAGCTAGTGGAAACCCCCAAAAAACTCTACTCTTTATTGCAACATCTTGAAATTAACTGAAGCCGAAGTGGAAGAACAAACAAAAAGTGAGGATACTATTGAAGTATCTCCTACAAAGTCTACTCAGTCCCAACCCACTGCTATTGTTGACCCTATTGAGGTGAGAAACTAATAAATTGTTGCTAGTGACCCCTTATGTGTTGGGAAAGAAGTTGATGAAAATGTATTGGATGTCAATGTTGGCCCCTAGTCCAATGTTCTTTTTTTGTTGCTCAAGTTCCTGCTCTTTTGAAGTGGTACTCCATTTTTTTTCCTATTTTTAAACTTTCTGTGGCTATGCTCTCATTGTTTGAACTCTGAGACTGTGAAAAAAAAATCTTGGCCATGGTGGATGACATTCTTACAATTCACATTTTTTTTAATATTTGTGAATTTGGTCGACAGGGCCTCTTAAGTCTATGTGTATATCTTTTAGGCCATGATGGCCCTTTAGTGTGATAGTCTAAGCTCGTACCTTTTGTCTTGCTTTTGTGACTGTGGCCATAGAAGTCATGCTTGATTCAGGTGTTATGGCTTAATGCTTGTCCTGGATTGCTTTCTTTTCTTCTAAACTTGCTTGTTTTTGTAAAAGTGTCTTCAAACTTTAGACAAATTTCTTGAAGCAAGCTCTCTGTGCTAAGTATTTTTCTCGTACTTAGAAAATTTTCCTCAACTTTGGCCATCGCCACTGATTTTTCAGGCCTTCTTCTTGGACCATTGCCCAACCTTTTGAACCATCTTTAATTCTTGCCCAATGCCTTTGGGCCTACACCCGTGCTGATGGGCCATTGCCCGAACTACTGGGTCATTGCTCATGCTTTAGACTTCTACTCGGGACCATCGCCCGATTATCTTGCTAGGACCATCGCCCATTGAACTCGGCTGAGAGACCAATGCCTCCCTTTCTATTGAGCCAAGAGAAGAATGCATCTTCTATCTCGATCAAGAGACCAATGCCTCTTAGATTTTGGACCTTTGTTCGGGACCCTCGCCCTTGTTTTGCCTTATTCTTTCTATCTCGACAAAGTCCAAAGGTTGCCAAAGCGTATTTCTCGCTGCAATCCTCAATTTTATTCTACACGGTTTAGTACCTATTACTTCCTTCGATTCTCATCAGAACGCTTCTTCATAGCCATCAGAGCGTTTAACTTTTCTAATTGAGCTCAGTTGGCAATGAATTGAGCTACAAGCTGCTCGGCCAATTGTCCCCAATTAACGATGGACCATGGTGAGCGTATAAAACCAGTTGAAGACAGTTTCCCCTAGGCTCATACAGAAAACTCGACAGTAAAGATTTTCCTTAACGAAGTATATGAACATGGCCTAGAGGAACCCCTTGATGTGGTGCCTAGGGTTAGTTTTGACATTGTAGAGATGGAACTTCGGAGGGGCGAACTTTCTGAGTAATGCCGTCTTTTTTTAGTCTTGATTAGGTCAACGCATCACGAGCTGGTGATTCAGCAATTCTCTCATATCAAGGAGGGCAAGCATCCAGCAGCGTACACCTCTAGTATCATGGAGACTGCGTCCTGCCAGTGGTTGTCCTTCTTTTCCTTATTCTAGGGCACCACCAGTATCATGGTGGCTCCCAGTAGTTCTGGCACGCCTGTTACATTCGGTGTAGGCCGAACATTCTCTATCACAAGCCCATTTAAGGTCCCTAATCTCTCTTTTAACCCTATGAAGATAACGCCTTAGTTCGTCTATCTCTTGATCCCACCTTCGCAACCATTCATGGGTACTATCTTCCCTTTCGTGATGATGACGCATTCTTGAACAGAAGTCCCCCATGAGTTCAGAATCCTCTCCCTTCCCCCGGGAGGGTCTTGCAGTTCATCCACCGGTGTTATTGGTGGTAGCTCGAGCAGTCCTTATGAGGAGGGTCTTGGTGGGGCCCCAGAAACAGGGCCCCTGTGAGGTCTAGAAGTGGGATGTGGGGTGGGTCCCGTCCGAGACCCCTCTTTTTGGCTCTAACTGGAGGTGAAAATTTTCATTTCTCTTTGCATGTGGCCCCTTCGTCATTTGTTTATGTGGTATTCCTGTCATAGATCTTAGTTTTTCCATAAACGGTGCCAATTATAGGTGGGTGATTTTTCAATTATTGGAAAGTTAATAACTCAATAACAACAAGAAGGATATTCACTCTTTTTTTTTTTTTTTTGACACTTGTGATCTGCAAGGAAAAAAATTGTCAAAGAACCCTTCGCTTTGTGACAGGAAGACACTCCGATAATTAATTCAAAATAGATATCACAATAATCTCCCATTACTAGTGCAAAAACACTATAAATTGTGTGTATGAATGTACCTTTCACCATGAATGCACGTTTATTTATAGGCTTTGCGACTTAATCAATCTGAATTCTCTTAGATTTTTAATTTCTTACTAGAATGAAGAAGAAGTGCCTCTGATTGGCCACTAACAAAATAAATTCGGTCTGGACTCTTCAGGGGCTTATCGTCTATCGTTAGAGCTCCATTCAACCTCAAATTTTTCATTTTAAGTTGAATTGGCCTTGGACTCGTCATCCCTATCTAATTAGAACCTATCCGAAGATAATCGGGATTTTGTCTTATCCTTAGCATATAGGATTGCCAACTGTCTTCCTTGGGTCAACAAACATGTGGATCGTCTTTCTCAAATCGGCTATACTTACTTCAATCTCGGCAATAAGTACGTGTGCAAGAGCACCACATTGCCAAGCTAGATTAATTAATTAAGAAAAAATTTAATAATTCGTATATAAGTTTTACCTTTTTCACTACCTAACGATGAATTTATGATGCCGCTCAAAGGAGAAAGTATTGTACTAGATGAAAAGCTCCTAAATCAACTCACAAGCCAATTCAAGCTGTTGATACTTGAAGTCGATTTGGTTAGCTCACAATGAGCAAATATTGAAGAATATTGTCAATCCTTTAGGCAGTGAAGTTGTACACATGGTGAATACTAATTAAGTTTCTATATGGATTAAGAGGGTGAAAGGTGTGGTGTTGTTTTCAATTCTATTCAGTTGGTGTTCGTCATTCAGCATTTTGTTGGATGATATATCGCTCGGTTGTGTATATATGCTTCGTAGCATATGATTTGTTAGCATAAATATTGGTTCGCTCATAAATTTACAATATTTTTATATTAAAAAATCAGAGCAATACTCTGAATTCATAACATTTATATAATGATACATTTGCATTGATGATTTTTTTTTCTTTATGTCAAATTTTTAAACAACTATTGTGAACTACCAAGCGAGTATTATAAATTCTTATACTATTGTTATGATTTTCACAATAAATATTACAAAGTTCTATACAAAGTGTTATAACTGGAAAACGATTTAAGGAGGTACAATCCGTACATACCCAAATAAAAATGTGTATTGCAGTATTTTTCTAGATATGCAACCTTACTTAACGGAGATGGAAGAAGTAGAAAACATATTTTACTCGTGATGAAGAGGTCTCCTCTATTTAACCCCAATCGAGGGTCTTCCCCTTTCTAAAAGAAAATCTATCTATCTATCTATATATATATATATATATATTCAATCTGTTTCTTTCATTTTTACTTTCTACAAGGACGTTGATATCACTTTCTGTTTTTAATGAGCAAAAGAAATGTTCTACTCAGAGGTTGGAAATTGGGGGCACAAAAAGTGAAAGTAAACGCATCACTGCTAAATAGAAAGAAGACCCTACATGAATGAGTCTCACCATTTAAGTTACATTTTGTGGTGCAATCGACAACCCTCCCTCTTGTTATGAATCTCCTATCCTGATAGAGAAAGAGGAAACAATTAATACGTACCAAAAAAAAATTACAAGAAAGGAAAAGATGCAAGTAAATTGTGTGTTTCAGAGACCATTCATTAATAAGAAAGAAATGTACAAAGCAAAGAGAAATCAAGGAACAAGTACTTGCCACATGCCTCTCTTAAAATGGAAAGCAAGTATGTTGGCTTCACAACTACACAAATTGAATCCCAATTAGATTAATTGACACTCGACATGAACGATAATCATTTGCAATGAGATTCTTGTTCTAGAGTATTTGATTTGATTTGCAACGAGGTCTTGTCAAAAAGTTAGTATCTTTTTATACCACCACCTATACAATTCCAATACCACCATATTGATTTCCTTTACAAATTACATCCCACTTGACCATACTTACTTTCTTCTTTCCAATGGAGTCCCCTTATATGAGTTTCCTTTGCATCTTTTCAATAGATTTGGCCACAGATAATGGGATTTTGAACAATGACATATAAAATATTGGAAGGCTAAAGAAAGTTGATTTGGTGAGGATAATTCTGCCACCAATAAATAGGTCTCCCATTTTCCACTTAGTGTCTTTTTGATTTTTGTGTTTGATAGGTTGCCCTTTCCTGGATTACCCCCAGGGGGAAACCAAGATACCTCATAGGTGGAGAACCTGCCCTGCATCTCATCATTGATACCATGTGAGTTGCATGTTTGCAGACATGTTAATCCCACAAAGCATGCTGTTCCAAGTCATGACCCCCGCTCTTCATAAACTTATGACAATCTTCCAAAACAAGAACCCAATGCACTTGTTCCTTTTACTATTCCATTAATTTTGTTTTCTTAGGAAATAAGTCAGACGTAAACACGTTCTTAATTTACAAGGTTTGAATTTATGAGTTTGCTCTTTCAAGTCTTAGCTAGATTCAAAACTTTTTTAGGCCAATTCAGCAATTCTCACAGTCCCACGTCCCCTAACTCCCTATCCAAGAAAGTAAGAATTGTTACTATATTCATAGGTTCCTTCGAGTTCAGAAAATTATTAAAATAAAAAATAAAAAAATAAATTAGTTTCTCACATGAATGATGATTGGAGTACTGAACCAGGATGCAAGCACTTTTCTAGCACTTGATTTTGATGTAAAACTACTACTGCTACTTTTTATTTGTCTTTATTTTTCTGTCTCGTGGAATGAGGAGGATGAAGAAAATAATCACAACTGTACCGACAAACCTGAGTGCTATGCTATTCAATGATTTGTCGCATTTAAGGAATTCAGAAAATCCATTAAGGGGCTTCCTTCCTAGATATTGACAGT
>JABCMJ010027283.1:0-18730 GCA_014822125.1 Arbutus unedo | reverse complement strand
ATTAACCCACTTATATTATTCTAATATTCTAACAGCCACCATATATATTGGTTGCCGTTTCTTTTTACGTCGGCTTTGCTAGGGAAATCTTTGAGCTATTGGCATTTCATCATCATCTTCCCGGCCAGAAGCGATTTTTTTTTTTCTTTTTCTTTTTCTGGGATGAACTTGCAAAGATTCGACCCGATAATGAGGCCATAGACCATTGATGTTATGGGATTCCAGTGGTTAAGGGGACAAGTGAACGTGGCTTGGAATTTGGGTCCTGTGTTTTATGCAGTCAACGATTGCATGGTCCCCGTTGGATGGTCTATCATACCATCAGTCCGCCAGAGCATGCTGTGGATACAAGTTGCTTCTTTTAACCGTTCAAACTTCCAAAATTATTGTTAGTTTCCTTCCATAATCCTATGCATCCTTCTTGAAAACAGATGACTTTGCCCTTTTTATTACCCCTACTTAATTTCTTATTGTGATTAGTTTCACTTGTGTTTGTTTTTGGTAACAATATTTCAAATAAGTGTCATCTATATGAACTTACCATATTCTGAAAGAGAATTCAAATCCTGTGGATTTACCACAAAGGTAAAGTGAATCTCTCTTGATTTTAAGGCAAACCATAAACGATTATCTTCTCTATAAATGTACTGATTCTCTGTTAACTGCACCGATCCTCTCTCTCTCTGTTTACCTCATAATTTTCATTTCCTCTCTCTCTTCTCTCTTAGTCTCAACTCAAAAGTGTGAAGAAACGAACTACCCCCTTGTTAGTTTGTCGCTAATCAAGTCCTTTCCGATGGACAATCAGGATTTTCATCAAGTTCGTCTTTGTAGTTTTTTTTTTGTGCGTGTAGTATATTTTCCGTGTAGTCTTCTTAACACTGTCTCTGATTGTGTTGTTGCAGACTTGCGTTTTGAAAGTGAATCTGGAGGGGTGTAAAGAATGTGCGGTGAACTTGAAGAAGAACTTGGCAGAAATTGATGGTAATCTTCTCATTAGTACATAAGTTCCTTCAACATTTTCTAACATCAT
Organism: Arbutus unedo; assembly: GCA_014822125.1. Taxonomy (NCBI): domain Eukaryota; kingdom Viridiplantae; phylum Streptophyta; class Magnoliopsida; order Ericales; family Ericaceae; genus Arbutus; species Arbutus unedo. The sequence continues at coordinate 17,697 of JABCMJ010027283.1, read as the reverse complement.
GATTCCCGTGTTTCATAGTAACATGTGCACGTATACGTGGGGTTGTTAGATACGTAAATCCGATCTGATCTTCTCTCCTTGATTCGTCAACCCGCAAGAGAAATAACTCGTTAGTGTCACCCGATCAATACCAGTAGGAAAAAGTGCCCTTGGGTAGCGGGACAGACCCTCCATTATGACCCACTACAATAGACTTTTTGCTTCATAATATACGCAATGTATTTATATTCTTTATCATAGTACATAATTAAAAGTCAACCAGAACTTCAAAAAACGTTTCTCGCCACATGAAAGATATGAATTAGAATCTGAGTTAGAGCCTTGTATAATATTGTTCGTTCTAGTTGTCCAAATTCTATGAACTTCCCAATAAATTACCTATCTTTTGTGTCTTTACGGTTTTAAAAGCTTTGTACAAAGTAAGGTCAGTCATAATTTATAAAATATAGTATTGAACTTTTGCATTCACTAAACATATAAGACCTTTGAACACTGATCAGAATGTCCACCGAAACTCCCTTCCAAACGCCGCACAAGTCGCACCACAGGTTGGCTGAGTTGTCACAAGAGTAAATTCTGATTCGTTCATTATAATACTAGTTTTGCTCAAGAAGTGGGAAACAAGATTGAATTAATTTGTTTTTGGTATCATTGTTAGGAGTGCATGAAGTTGATGTTGATGAAGAGAAAGGGTTAGTGAAAGTCTCAGGCAAAGTAGACCCTGAAATACTAATGAACAAGATTGCAGAGAAGAAGAAGAAGAAGAAAACAGTAGAACTCCTGTCATATGAGGATCCCAACAACATTACCCCAATCAAGCATTCCAAGAGAATGCAAAAGAAAATTGACCATGATTTTGAAGATCATATGCCAAGAAAAGTTTATGAAGATTTTGATTGCAGCAGGGACTCCAACAGCAGGTTTCAACCCAAGAAACCAATCATTCATGGAAATCACTATGATCTTCCTATGGTTAATCTCCAACCTCCTAAACCTCTTTGGTTTCCCCCTCCTAACCCTCATCGGTTTCCCTCTCCACCACCATATCTGCACTATCCACGCCATCCCCCTCCTTACCCTCATCGGTTTCCCCCTCCTCCGCCAAACCCGCACTATCCGCGGCACTATGGCAGACCAATAGTACCTCAGTATTACCATGGTGGTTGTTGTCCGGGTACTGACTACGGTGCTGGTTGTATGGGGCCGCCGTCGTTGCCACCGCTGCCGCCTTATGGGTATGATGGGGTTAGGCATGTACCGACGCATAATGATATTACTTACTTCTTCAGTGATGAAAATGCAGTGGGTTGTAGTGTCATGTGACTTGTAGGAGGTTCACAAGTGAGATTATAAGCATGGAAGACTTGTATGTAGAGAAAGTTTACAAATATATATTTTCGAGCACAAATTCGAATACAAATGTGTCTATATCTAACTGATGCACGTGGGGGTCCGTGTGTTTCTCATAGTTCTGAACACATGTATGTTTGAATGTGTGCACGAGAGTTGTGTTTATAGACTTATTCCTTGTATTTTTTTTTTAGTATAAACTATTCTGAGCTTCCTTCCGATATATAACAGATGAATTGTAAGTATGCCTATATAATTTGTTAATTTGTTTCATATCCATTGGTATGTAGTGCATTTTCTTCTTTTAGTTGAGTGGTGGTAAACGATATATCCCACTCTAGTTTGACTTCAGAGCATTTCCATAAGTCCATTTGGAAGTATTTTTTAGTCAGACTTTAAAGATAAATGACAATTAAGCCAGTGATGTGTTGTAAAAGTGCTCCATTTAACCTTTTAAACCAAACGTTACGTGTAACCGTTAAAAGATGGGCGTATCTCTTTGATGAATGTGATATTGAGGTTTTGTTCATTTGATTACATATGCAAAATCTTCGGGACAGAAGGAGAAAGAAAGAGAGAGAAGAGATGACAATCTCTTTTAATAATAAGTCTACAACCACAAATACTTGCACGCACACTCACAAATACTTGGGCATATACACAATGCATTGCGTGCATTCTAAGTGTTTGGGAGTGTGTGTAAATATTAGTATTAGTTTGGATGTGTAGTGTGTGTGTGCGCTCTCAGTGTTTGGGAGCGTGTGGGCAAACTTTTGTGTTAAGAGAAATAGTGTATTCCTAGCATTTTTACTCATTTAATTTGGGGATGAGAGGACAATGTGATAAGAGAAATAGTGTGTTCCTTGCATTTTTGCTCCTTTAATTTTGGGATGAGAGGACAATGTGAGAGAGAAATATGAAAGGAAAGAGAGAGGAAGAGTAGAGAGAGAGAGAGATTTTCTTAATAATATTTTTCCCCACCCTATTTTGTTTTTCTATTTTTTGAATTTCAAAACATAATAATTAATTTTAAAAAAAATTATTTCCAATAATACTCTTAAATTTTTTAATATTAAATGTGAGTGTATATTTTTTAATGTGTGATTTTTTAAGAGAGTGAGATCATTAAGAAAATTTATACAAGTCAACTGTAAAATTTGATAAATATTTACGACATGTAAAAATAAAAAAATAGACAAACAAATTAGGACGTAGTGAGAGAAATTTTTTGAGGTGTTTTTGAATTATGAGATTATCATTTTGGAATTTTTAAGTGTTTGAGATGCTAATTTTGGAATTATAATTATGAGATTCTGATTGTGAAATTATCAAAATAGGCATTTAGAGCCACAATCTCAAAAGTATATCCGAAATTACTTTTGAGATTCTAATTTAGGATTTTAAAAATTTGTTACCATTTTATTTACAATTGCTCATCCACAATCTAATAATTTGATTATACTACTAAATAGTTCACAGATTTATAATCTTATTTTACACAATTCTACCAAACACTTCACAGATTCTGATTATGAGTTTTCAAAATTTAAAATTTTAAAATCAAAATTTCAAAATCTAAAAACTCCTCAAAAAATCTCTCCCAAACACTCTCTGAGTATTATACAATTTTAACTTTTAACTTATACTCTAAAATATTGAATGAAGCGCTCAAGCACTTCAAACTAACAAACATTAACACACAAAAATAAGACCCATTCTTTTTTCGCTTTTTTTTTTTTATGTATATAACATACACTCGAACCAAAAAAATATAACTAGTGTTAGAAAAGAAAAAATATGTGGGGATTTAACCCTAATGTCATCTGCTTTACTACGAGAGTGATACGTTCAACTACTCAATAAATTATTTTGTGCTTATAATTTGATTAAAAATCTACTCTTTCGGTCTATCAATGCTAACTCTCTTATGCCTACCAATGCTAACTTTTTTTACTAGAGTGGTCCATATTCAAATATTGTTAAGAGGGGACCAATTGATTTATTTGTAGGTATTACCAATGCTAACTATCTTAGTAGGGTGGTCCAAGTGACCCTATTCAATTACTTAATTAACAATAAAGGCCTACTTTTTCACCCTAACAACGTTAAGTCTCTTATTAGAATGGTCCATATTCAAATCTTTATTTACTTGTGGATCTTATTCTATATTTTGTTTTACAATAATATCGAATTAAGATTTCGTTTTCAAAGTTACCACATTCTAAATGTTTTTAAAATTATTAAAAGTATTAATTTATCAAACATTGTTGTAAAAAAAATACTACATACTTCATATGCAGTTTGATATAGATTTGTTTTTCACATTCACTTGAAGAATGATTTTTTGTCATACATATTTTTCTTTGATGTAAAATAAATCACCTAAATAAGATTGAATGTTGAGTTATAAATCTTGAGAGTATGAGTTTGCATGTATTTGAAAAATGAGCACCATTTTATTTTTTTATAGGAAATTGTCTATCGTACATACTACGAGGTCTGAAAATGTTGTGTAGTACGGTAATAGGCCTTTAATTCGGTGCGACCGCAACGTGTCCTACGCCCGAGTATCAGGATAGTCATGTCAGCACATCTGGGCCAAGAACGGAACTAAAAATTTAATTTATCCTAGACTAAAAATGAACCGAATTAAAAATAAATTGAATTTCAAATAATAGAACGAATTAAAATGACTTGAAACTAGAATTTTATATATAAAAAAAACAAAAAACAAAAATCCATCTGACCTATAGCCTACCTAAGTGACTACTTGGTTCCACCCACATGGGGCGTGCCGGCCTCCAGATAAGTCCTGCAAGTCTTTGGGCTCGGGCAACTTTGGACGCTGAGTAATAATTTTTTTATATAAATATAAAAAATAAGAGAAATTTACCAAACAAATATTATTAATACTAAACAAGCAAGCAATTAAGTTAAAGTTAGATTTCAACAACCTAAATATCAAGACCGACACCTAAGTTAAAGTTAGATTTCAACAACCTAAATATCAAAATCGACACCGATAACATCAAGGCACGGTGTACAAACACGTCAAGTCTTCGGTCCGACACCGTTGCCAAGTCCTGAACAACCCTCGGCCGGCCCATCTTTCAAGCACAGTGGACCGAGTATATAAAAAGCCCAAGTAGGTCCGGGCTGCTGCATAATTAAGCTAATTCACATCGTTCGTTTGTGCTAATTCTGCTGGATTATGTGATCCCCGCCTCCCAAGGTGGCTTTTGATTTTTTGGTCCATAGCAATGGCAGAAAAGCAGACACGCTGATAAACAAACAAACAGTTTCTCTCTCTCTGGGACGGCAGAATTCGGAAGATTCCATTGATTCGCTCCAGTAAGAGAGCGGAGACGATGGCGGTGACCGCTCATCGGAGTATGTGGGACGGTGTTATCGAACTGACCAAGTCGGCTCAAGAAAGGGGCGGTGACCCCTCTATGTGGGCGATTCAACTCTCCTCCACCCTCAACTCCGCCGGAGTTCCTCTACCGTCGACGGAGCTCTCGAACTTGCTCGTATCTCACATATGTTGGTCCAACAACGTCCCGATAGCTTGGAAGTTCCTCGAGAAGGCCTTAATGATGAAGATCGTGCCCCCAATGCACGTCCTTGCTCTTCTTTCTGTCAGGTATGGATATTCGGTATCTATTTGTAGCATATTTAGAATGAAGAACAGTTTTGTATGGTTATCACGTTGGAGCAGAGAAAAATTAGTACACCAAATGAAGTTTTTGGATTTTGTCAGTATATATACAAACGATAAATTGTTGGCGAAATGATACAAGGGCTTTTTTCTGTGCATCGGTTTGGGAATTTTGGACTACCTTTTAGGCTCTCTTCAGTTGACCAGACAAAGGAAATAAATTTTCCCGAGGATGGTCATTTGAGTAAAGACTTTTTCAACAAAATTGACATGGTTGTCTATTTGTGAGAAAAAGTTTAAATTTAAGATTTTTACCCTAATTTGTAGTTTTGGTAGGAAAAAGTTTTGAGAGACAACGGGAACGTTGGAGGCGTGGGTCTACAAAAACGTAGATATTCCGTACTTTTCTCTCCTTCATCCGCCTTATAGTGAGATTCTGTGAGAAAAAAAGAGACCTGATGAAATCAGAACCATTGGTAATCCTTGGAAGAAAATTCTAGGATACTTTCCCAACGTGCTTGCCTTTCTCCCCTTAGTTGGAACTTGGAAACAAAACAAAGAAAACAAGAGATACTAAGAACTTCCCTTTCCATTCACTTCCCCAAACCAAGCAATGGATGAAAATAGATGATTGCTTGCCTTATTGTTTAATGGTGATGTTTAATAGGTCGTGTTTCAGTTGTATTGAATCTCGGTGTGGTCATGAATGAAGTTCGGTTTATGCAGAGTTATGAATGATAAAATATCTTGGTTTTGGTTCTAGGTTGATTAATAAGTTGCGCTTAAGCTGTATCACTACATGTGTGGGTTTTCGTTCTTCTTTTCTTTATTTCAGTATGTGGTACGGTACAACCTGAAACTACCATGATGGCCTGATTACGGGGCTTCTGACCACCATTTGAGTCAAAAGATAGATGGATATAAACTTGCCTCGCTAGTAGTTGTGTGAGGATAATGTAAGCTTTGATGTTGATCCAAAATTGGCGGGCATAACATTGGGTTCTGGTTATCGTTCTGGTTCTGTTTGCATCCTAGTGGGTATGTCAAATTTGAGTTAACTTTGACTCTCTTAACTGGCGTTTCTTTGTGAATTGTGTGTTTTAGCCTTTTTGATCAATCTGGAAGCTTGATTGAATAAATGTTGGCTTCTGACAGTGTAATTCCAAGCCGGCGGTTCTACCCTGGAGCTTACAGGCTTTACATGGAGCTCCTTAAGAGACATGTCTTTTCATTTGCATCTCAAATTAATAGTCCAAATTATGAAAAGTACGTTCAGTCCAAGCTTTTTGTTTTTTCTCTTTTGTCCGAGGTATCATTTACATCTCAAGCTTTGATATCTCTTGGTTGATTTCTATGTTTTCTATAAGATTATGCCTTGTCATTTGATGTTTCTTCAGGCATGCCAATCTCAATTGAAAGTTTAAACTCAGGAACACTTGTAAACACTGCATTGCTTCAAGCAATTCACTGTCTCCAGAAATTATATAGTTCATGGCAGTGGCCTGTAGATTGTCTGTTCATTGGAAATCATTGTATCCGAATCACTCGTAGCCACCTTTTTGAATGCTATCTGGTAGTGTGGCACAACGGCGGATGCACCTAGTGTGCTGCTGAACGCCCTAAAACTCTTTTAAACCTAATGGACACTCAACCTAATACGTTATGAACACCCATCAGCCCGGTAGCCCATAGTTGAACACATAAAACATTATCCAAAACAAGGCCCACACTCATAATGACAAAAACAAAAAATGAAAACAAAGAGCAAATGTTAGTAACACTATCGTGCTCTGCCTTTTCTTTTAACAACGGTCGACTCCATACCCATTGCCTAGAGTCTAAAAGGACTAATTTAGCATCCATAGCATTATCTACTTCTAATTTTTTGTCTGTTTTAGCATATGAAATTATAGGCAACATTCTTAAACAAAATTCAACTGCGTTGCGAGATTCATGTTCTACAGAATTTTTTATTGATAGCAATACTCAAGATTCTTCTAAGCGAAGCCCTAGTGACTTGAACAATCTTCCTTCGGTTCTAGGATTATGACAAAAAAATCTGCCTTACCATGCTAACAATAGGGATGAAATAAGAACAGCGTATTTCTAAAAAGATCCGGGCCAACCTATTTGCTACATTTTTTTCTAAAAAGGATATGAGCGGATTAGTGTGCCGATTTAACCTTGCTTAGCTTAAATATAAAAACTCATCGATGGCAGTTATTAAATCTTATGTATTGTTATGTCTTTTGATCGCACAATTCATACAAATATATGAGATTTTGTGTATATATTGTTGTTTTTTTACATGCACTTTATTTCGTTGAAGCCACAAAAGAAACAAGATTCTAGGAGCATCCCCCACTTGACAAAACTGCCATGGCTCCAATGTGTATATATTGTTAGTTAATAGAGCTAGTATAGTTTAAGACTAATTTTGAACACCTTGCTACAAATTCTGGAGCCACCACTGTTTCGACATGATGTTTATTATTAATAAACATATTGTATCCTTAGACCATAATGTACTTAATATGATTGCACAAGGCATACTCTCATTTACAAATTATGTGTGAAGTTAGTGAATGGACATGGGTATAGACGTTGCTACCGTAACTTCTCAGTCGTGTTCTTGCTCTATTTGGTTCCCCTTTGGTTTTGTGGCATTCATATTTCTGCATAAGAGAAAGGACCAACTATGTATTTTAGAATGTAGCGGAGATTAGTATGTGAAACTAGATATGTTGGTTTTCACATTTTGAGAATAACTAAGATATCTAGACTAGAGTTCGTTTGATCCTGAACCATTATATTGTTTTTTAATGCATGTACATCATGCATGCGTGTAGCTGAGGTAAATTGTCTGTGCTAATTAACCCCTGTAGTTGATCTCGGCTCATTTTGACATTTTGACATGGCGTCCTTCAACTAGTTCTTAATAGATTGTCTATATGATTTTTATAGAAAACAATTTGACGAGCTTTATGCTGAGAAAAACCTGTTCAATTGTGTCTTTCCATGTCAATTGTTTTGAAGAAAAGTGATTGGCATTCGAGGTTATTAACTTCCTTTAGTATGGATTTGCAGGATCATGATATCAATAGATGAAGTTCTTCATCTTTCCCAAATTTTTGCACTTCCAACATCTGAACCTGGGGTACTTGTAGTTGGATTTGTCCTTTCAATTGTGTGGCAGTTACTTGATGCATCACTAGATGATGAAGGTCTGTTGGAGCTTACAGCAGAAAAGAAGTCTAGGTGGCTAACTGGGACACAAGATATGGAAATAGACAGTACTGATAGCTTCGATGAAAAGATGACCAAATCTCATGAGGCGATGCACTAATTAAATTCTTTTATGCTTACTTAGAAACTGTCAGTATGGGAGGAAAAAATGAGCAATTCTTTGGGAGCCTTTGACCGAGTGCCTGGTTTATCAGAATTTTGGACTGGATTGGGAGTTGTTATTGGATTGCTTTATTTGTTGGAATCTAATTTGTACGTCACTCTCTTTGTCCTCTTAGGTGCTCGCACTGGGGATGTTTCATTCAACACTTGAGGCTACTTGCTGCAAACTCATCAGCATTGAGAAGTTCAAAAGATATCACCCCTGAGGCTCTTCTACAGTTGACATCTGATGCGCGTCGAGTCCTGTCCCGTAAATGCAAAACAAGTTCACAGAAACAGTTTCATGCAGTAATAGCTTCTGGGTCACTTGCATCTTCTGCCAGTCATTGTCACGGCACCAGTCGATCTGCTTTTTGGCTTCCTTTTGACTTGTTTATGGAAGATTCTATGGATGGATCTCAGGTGGCAGCTACAAGTGCTGTTGAAGTTCTTACTGGTACGAGTCGTCACATTCGCTTTAACAATCAAATTACAGCTTAGAGAAAAAGGAAATAATGCAACTCTAGTTCTCCCAAACTATATCACTGAAATGGAACCACATTGCAGGTTTAGCGAAGGCCCTTCAGGCCATGAATCAAACTACCTGGCAGGATACATTTCTTGGCCTATGGATTGCGGCTCTAAGGCTTATTCAGAGGGTGAGAAATCGGTGAAACTTTGCTCAAATACTCGTTGGATTGTAGCCGATTTGTTTTTTGGACTGCATACCCCTAGGCTGCTAGGAACATAAGGGGCAAATTTTAGTTTTTTATACCCTGTTATGGCATAATAATTCCGGTAAAGATCACAAGTTTTTGCAAAAGTTGAGTAATTTGTTTCAATTGTGACTTGTTATTGCCCAAGTGATCTTTCGGTTCAATTTTGGTGTTCATTGTGACTTGGACTAGGATTGAGAAATATGAACAACGGATGTTTCAGTGGTATGCAGTATGGATCATTTGCATATGGTACAAGGGATGCCTACAACTGGAAAAGGAGTCGAAGGACAATATCTAAGAGGATCTTGTCTGCTTATTTTGATCTAACGAACCAATGGAGCTATAAATCAAAGTATCCCAAGAAAGATTGTAGCAAGGGGTTGGCTAGATATGGTTCCATTCTGATATTTTTTTTAGTACTCTTTATCCTTGGTTCCATTCACGTGGTACATGATTTAGATTTTCGTTTGATCATAATGCCACAAGCGCATATGCAACTCCAAGTGTTTAAAATTTGTGCTGTTCGCATAGAGTTTTAATTGCTCGCTTCTCCTGTTGGTTTTTTTTTTAGGAAAGGGATCCCGGTGAAGGTCCTGTACCGCGTCTGGATACTTGCTTGTGCATGCTGTTGTCTGTCACAACACTTGCTATTTTTAATATCATTGAGGAGGAGGAAATTGCCCTGAGTAAGGAGGTTGAGTACAGCGCCAGCAGTCAAAGGAAAGAGAAATATGTTTCAGGAAAGCGTCGCAGGGATTTAGTTTCCAGCCTACAACAATTGGGTGATTATGTGGACTTGTTGGCTCCTCCCTTACCTGTAATTTCAGTAGCCAATCAAGCTGCTGCCAAAGCAATGATGTTTCTTTCAGGCCCAACAGTTGGGATTAGTGGATACCTTGATGTAGTGAGCTTGAATGACATGCCAATGAATTGTTGTGAGTACCAATTATCTTTCTCGTATCAACTTTGTTAGATCACCCATTGGGCTATTGCAAATAAAGAAAGTCACAAATACACAGATAACTGAGTGCGCATAAAGTTGGAAATATATCAGTTTGAACCACAAGCTCCTGGAATTGAAGCTTTGAAACCATGTTAGATCACTGATTGCCCTATTATCTAAGGTGTCATGGAATGGGCCTTAGAATGTATATCAAGGTTTTACAAACTAATTCCGAAACAGGGAACACCTTGCGTGTGCCCTCTATGAAGGATATCCTTGCATGTTTCTAGATGATATTTTCTCGTCATAGAATTTCATCATTATTTAGAACTTCTATAGCTTGTTTCCTCCAATTCACATCACATTTTGTGTCTCTTTCAAAGGAACTAATGGCGTGTTTCTTGTTATTAGCTGATCATGTTGGTCGAGCATTTCTAGCTTGACATGCTTGTCCTAGTACAGAACAAAAGGGCAAAAAATTTGATAGTACCATTGCTTTTCATGTTCATCTTGAGTTTGTGTTTCATCATTTTCCTTGTTGACTTTAGTGGGTTCTGTATCAGTTTTACAGTACCAGTAATTTATTTGATGTGCGGCGGAATAATATAAATTAATTTGCAGCTGGAAACATGAGGCATCTGATTGTTGAGGCTTGTATTGCTAAAAATCTTCTGGACACCTCAGCATATTCATGGCCTGGCTATGTAAAAGGCCGCAACAGCCAAATTCCTTGTAGCACTTCTGGTCAAATGCCTCCTGGTTGGTCATCCTTGATGAAGGGGTCCCCTCTAACACCTCCAATGGTAAATGCATTGGTTTCAAGTCCTGCATCAAGGTTTGTTGCACTTGTATATGCATGTATTTTTTTTTTTTTTGCTTAGGTGCCCTTAGCTCTGAGGGGTAGTAGTGGCAATCCTAATGGAAACGTAAAACTATCTCAACCTTCTTCCCCACTGCAACGATATCTTGCCCTCACTTGGCCAGTCATGAGCACTGTGTTTCAATTGATGGAACTTTAGCTCAAGGAAGTTCCTGTCTACTGTGTCCAATGCTGCCAACTCGCCCAACAATTCCCTTGTATATGCAGCCCAGATATATGTCTATTCTCTCTTTAATTATTCAACAGCTCTGATGTTTAATCTAAATATAATCAAATAACGCCTTTTTATTTATAGCTAAATCTACAGTGAAAGTGGCAGTGTTACCAATTCCACTTTTTTTGCCTCCATTTTGTTTCTTGACTCGTGTAAAAGTGGCAACCATACGAGTAATTATGGGATCGCGTATATGTAAACAATAGCCTGGTCTTCAGTCAAATCCTTTCTTCCCTGAAGTGAGGCATATTATATGGTGTTTTTTGTAAAGTTACCGGTGGTAAAGGCAACTGAACTTAAGCTTGTGGATTTGATGGAAGCCTAGCAGAAATAGAGAAGATATATGAGATCTCAATCAGCGGTTCTGATGAGGAGAAGATATCTGCTGCAAAAATTCTTTGCGGGGCTTCTCTAATACGTGGTTGGAATATTCAGGTAGCTTGCTGCACATTGTTGGAATCATCCCAATGTATCTTTGTGAAGTTCACTGCTAATTTGTCTTGTTCTATTTTGGGTGGGCATAAATATCACTTTTACGTTTTGGCCTCCCTTTTGCTCCTTCACTTCAAATTGTATTTTTGCTCTATGCTTGCAGGAACATACTGTTCTTTTGATTACAAAATTGTTGTCACCTCCAGTTCCTACGGATCACTCTGGAAGCGCGAGTCATTTGATAGGTTATGCTCCGTTTCTGAATGTTCTCCTTGTCGGAATATCGTCTATTGATCATGTTCAGATTTTTTCCGTACATGGCGTGGTAGGTTGAGCTTCTGCAAACGTGGAATCTTATTAAAGGTTATATACTGAAATTTGTTTAAGTGACGATGCGGCCTATGTAATGAGAAAGTGTGGGAAGAATTTTATTGTAATTTGTTATGTTTCACAGTCAAGGTAGTAGTTTTGTACATACGGGAAAATCCCCGTACCTCAATATTTCCCACTGATCTTTCATTTTTTCCTTTTGTCTTCTTCTGATTGTATCTCCAGGTTCCACAACTTGCAGGTGCATTGATGCCAATCTGTGAGGTCTTTGGCTCATGTGCACCCATTGTCCCATGGACTCTTAGCACAGGGGAAGAAATCTCTTCCCATGCTGTCTTTTCCAATGCATTCACTCTTCTGCTGAAGCTATGGAGGTTTGATCGCCCACCTCTTGAACATGTTATGGGAGATGTGGCTCCAGTGGGATCTCAACTAACTCCAGAGTACCTCTTGTTGGTGCGCAACTCCCAATTAGATGCAAATTCATCCAAGGACCAACATAAAAGCAAGAGAGTGTCAAAATTTTCAAGCCCATCATCCACGGAGCCTATATTCATGGATTCTTTTCCAAAGTTAAAATGCTGGTACAGACAACATCAAGAATGCATTGCTTCAATTCTCTCTGGTCTCATTCACGGTAGCCCTGTTCATCAGATTGTTGATGGGCTCTTGACCATGATGTTTAGAAAAGTAATTAGAGGCGGTCAGCCATTGACACCTCCAACTTCTGAGAGTAGTAATTCTTCTGGGTCCGTGGCTGAAGATTCCTCCCTTGGACTTAAATTACCAGCTTGGGACATTTTGGAAGCAGTTCCTTTTGTGCTTGACGCTTCTCTGACAGCCTGTGCCCATGGAAGATTGTCTCCTCGTGAACTGGTGACAGGTTAGTCCGCTATACTTAAGATTGCAGATATGCTTTCACATCTTAGTGCATGTCAACCATTCCCAACGTTTGATTTTTTATCATTACTTGTTTTTCTTGAGGAGTGGGGGTAGTGTTGGAGAGAAACCTCCTTATTTGTAGATGAAACAAGTGTGTTGAGTCTTGTCATCTGAAGTGATTTTCTTAAATGTAATCTTGTTTTCTGGATTTTCTTGGAACATTGCTTTTACAAAATCAGCCCGCTTCGCAGAAAGTTAAGTGACAATAATGCCATATCTACATAACATTCGATTAGTTCTAATAGCATCAGTAAGAGTGGAAGGTTGGAGTCTAATGGCCTTCACAAATACAAGTGACATGTTTCTTCTATTTGAGCTGATTGATAAAATGTCTTCAGCAGTAATATAGTATTCAACACAAACTATTGTTAACTTTTTTCTGTATTCTGGCGAGGTATGGTTAACATGTGTTACATATGTTTGTTCGTATCTACACTTTTAAGAAACTGGCAGTAGACTGTTGACCTCTTCTAGCTTGTTAGTCCTGTACCGGTGGTCGTTTGTTGCTTAATACCCTCTTGCCTATTTCATCTCAGGTCTCAAAGATCTTGCCGATTTTCTTCCTGCATCCTTGGCTACTATTGTAAGTTACTTCTCTGCGGAAGTAACTCGGGGAATTTGGAAACCAGCTTTTATGAATGGCACTGATTGGCCAAGTCCTGCTGCAAATCTAGAGATCGTTGAGAGACAGATAAAGAAAATCTTAGCTGGCACTGGCGTTGATGTCCCAACTCTTGCTGCAGGTATGTTCTTGTTATTATTGCTACTATCAACCTTTCAAGTTTCAACCCTCAAAACTTTGGTGAATCGAAAGACAGTACCAGTTATTTCACGGGAAATAAATGCTAAGTTTGACTTCTAGGCTCGGTTTGAATAAACGTGGATTTCAAATGAATGGTTCTTGTATTCAGAAAGAGGAAAAAAAGTTGTTTGACAAAAGGTAGATTTCAAAGATGGATTAGAGTTGGAGGTAGAAGAGATGTATTTTCTCAAGTCCTGACGTGAAAGATTTCAAACCACTCCTGTGAAATAATCATTTTGAAATTGCTCATTGTAAAGCCCCAAACTCATGTCGAAATCTGTATGTATAAGCTATTAAATTCCAGTTCGAGTTATTTGTATCGAACAATAATACCAAATCCTGTCATTTGAAATCCTTATTATCCAAACACAGCGTAGTGTTCAATCCCGAGCAACATTTTGTGCACAGGATTCTAAGTGTTTCCGGGATTGTCATGTTCTAGAAAATCAGTTTGGTGACAAACAGAAGTAAACCCTGTTTTGCAGGTGGGAGCGCACCAGCTACTTTGCCTTTTCCCTTGGCTGCCCTTGTAAGCCTCACAATAACCTACAAACTAGACAGGACCGCAGAACGTTTGCTGTTTCTGATGGGCCCAGCTTTGGTTACCCTTGCAGCCGGTTGTCCTTGGCCATGCTTTCCTATCATAGCCTCCTTATGGGCCCAGAAAGTCAAGCGTTGGAGCGACTTCCTTATCTTTTCCGCATCCCGCACTGTGTTCCACCACAATACCGATGTGGTAGACCAGCTCCTGAGAAGCTGCTTCACCTCCACCCTTGGCCTAAACTCCTCTACCCTCTCTAGCAAAGGCGGTGTGGGTGCCCTTCTTGGCCACGGATTAGGGTCCCACTATTCTGGCGGGATTGCTCCAGTGGCCCCGGGAATACTATACTTGAGAGTTCATCGCTCCGTAAGGAACGTTATGTTCATGACAGAGGAAATTGTTGTTCACCTATTGCGTTCCGTTAAAGACATAGGGAGTTGTCGGATCCCCAGGGAGAAAATGCACAAATTGAAAATGACGAATTACGTGATGAGATACGGTCGGGTTTCTTTTGCTGCTGCAATGGAAAGTGTCAAGATTGCCGCTACTTTAGGGGCTTCATTAGTCTGGATTACAGGTGGATTAAGTTTGGTTCAATCATTGATCAAAGAAACTTTACCCTCTTGGTTCATAGCTAATCATAGGGCAGAGATGGACGAAGTGGAAACCAGTGGGTTGGTGCCAATGTTAAGGGGCTACGCGCTAGCATACTTTGCAGTTCTTTCTGGGACGTTTGCTTGGGGAGTGGACTTCTTGTCGCCGGTGTCCATGCACCGGAAAAAGGTTATTGGGGCACACTTTGAGTTTTTGGCAAATGCGCTCGATGGGCAGATATCGCTTGGTGGCGATTGCGTCACTTGGCGGGCTTACGTATCGGGGTTTGTGAGCTTGATGGTTGGGTGTACGCCAATGTGGATGAGAGAAGTGGATGTGGATGTGCTGAAGAGAGTGGGGAAGGGGTTGAAAGACTGGAATGAGGAGGAACTGGCTCTGGCTCTGCTTGGGGTTAGTGGGGTGGGTGCAATGGGTGCAGCTGCTGAACTGATTATCGAATGTGAATTCTGAACTTTTATCAGAAATAAGTAGCCGTAGGAGAGAGAATTCAGTCAGGTTTCAAAATTTTGCATTCCTGGTGGTTAGGATTATTGATATCTGCAGCATGAAACAGTTCGGCAAGTCTACACATAGAAGTGTGTGCAGATTCCGAAACAGATGTGTTTGTAAATATTTAGTACAATTGGAATTTTCATTATTTCTATTTGTATCCAAATTTATGTGCATAGACTTCTTCAAAACAATATCGTTTTCGTAGTGTTTTTGTGAAGTTCGTCCTCTTCATGGTTATGTACAGTTATAACCAAGACTAAAAGACCAAGAGAAGTTTTGACTTTGATTGAGGCCTCTGAATTTGTGTGAATGAAAATGCTACTGTTATAATATTTTTATACAAATTTTTACACACGTACTTGCACAAGTGTGCGGGTCTACATGTATTGTGAACTATTCTTTGTGTATGGAAGATATTGAACCATGGTATCAAAAGATGCACCTCGTATATTTGTTACATTTTCCATTCAAGAGAGTAAACACTCAATAAACAATTTGTTCCTCTCCAAAAGGGAATGAGGAGCGGGATGTGTAATCATCAAGCACGATAATATTTTGTACCATTTACCCGTAAAATGGGTCATTAGATGAAAGCCAAGGTACGTTTCGAGAAGTGGGATGCATAAGTCAGTCATCAACCTGATAATATTCTGTACCATTTACCCATAAAATGGGTCATTAGATGAAGGTCAAGGTATGTTTTCAAAATATTAGCTACAAACTTATATCTTCGCATACTTTTATACATTCACAATCTAGTTTGATTGTAAGAGTGTCATCGATTCAAAAAATATTCTCAATTAGCATGGATCCTAGAAGAAACTTTGAAAATCAGTGTCCAATTTTGGCTGGGAGCTTTGGCCAGTAACGAACCTAAAGCTTCATTTGCACCACCATGTATCTATAGAAAGTTACATACATGTATGTAATAATGTGAAGGAATAAGTAAAAGACTCGCCAGCGAGAAAGACCAAGAAAAATTTCCTCATAAAATAGCTGTGGTCCTGTGGACATAACCTTTATTACAACAATAATACCTAAAAAAGGGAAAAAATTAAGGAACAGGAAAGATTTATTTGTATTTATGATTCGTAAATTGTGTGAGCTTTATATGCGTCTGACGATTCTAAATATATCTGTATCTGAATGTGCACAAATAATTTGTATTCCTAGACTTATTCATAAAAATATTTACGATAAGTTGAGATCTCGATTTGCCACGTCAATGAGACCAATTGCTCGGACAACCCCACTTGATATGACTGCGTCAACAACTCATTGTGATCATATGATTCCATGAAAAAAATGGGTGATTGGCCTGTGTAAAACAAGGGAAAAACCTCAATGCGTTAAGATAAGTTGAGACAAATGCATAAATGGAGACAAAGTAGTTGAGGTGTTTGGAATCATTCGATTAACGTGAGACACACACAATATATATGAAGCACGGATGAGTATAGAATCATCGATTTGGCAGAGCTAACCTAATCGTGTTTGACTCTCCTCTTCATAGTCTTTTCAACATTTTTCGGCCGGATTATATATGATTTTCTCTGTCATCCATAAATTTTCTACACATTGTGCAGCAATCCTTTGGCCTTTGGCCCCTTAGTATGGGTTCCTTCTAATTACAGAGAGTCCAAGTCTCATAATATCTCGGCCTCACCCTTATCTCATGATAGGGATGGATAGACTTCAAAACGATTACGCTATCTAAAAACCTTACCAATATCCACAAGGAATATACCCCAAGAAGGCTTAAGACCTAAAAAGAGAGAAGGTTTTCGGACTCATCCCGTAAAAAGTACGATGCTCTTGTTAGACATAGACTTGAGTTTTTTTCACATACATTTTACGAATTGCCGACTTAGAATCAAATTAATGTTAACTAATGCTACACCAGTATTCTAATTATTTAATTACAGGTTTTTAATCCAATGAAGTGCGACGTTATCAATCTCATATTTAAAATTTTCGAGTACCATCTATATTCTATATTCGGAAATATGAATCTAAACTCTACATCGAGGATACCAACCGAAGAATGAAAGAAAAAAGATCTAATACCTCTCACGTCTACTGCAAAACCACGTGGCAAGATATGACAACCCGGGCCCAAGAATACAAAGATTCTTAAATGGCGGGCCCATCTCCACCGTCCATAGAAGTCAAACTCCCATTGCCCACTCGATGATGATCATATCCATTTCCATAGGGCCCACCACCATCACCATCGTCATCAGTATGTCTATCATTCATCTCGTTATCCGTGCCACCCTCATCGGACGACAGAGGGATTAGCCAACACGTCCCGTGCAAATGCCCGTTCACACACACGAAATACTCCAAACCCCCCTCTTGCGAGCCCAGCCTCTTAGCCGCCGTCTTGGGT
>JABCMJ010027276.1:0-15005 GCA_014822125.1 Arbutus unedo | reverse complement strand
TAACCCAATACCTACTTTTGCATTTTGACTCCGAACATGAAAAACACCAAACATGTTCTGCAGAACATGTTTTCAGAAATAGGTGCCCAAACACTCAAAACGGAAAAAGGAGAATGGAAAAATGCAAAAAGCAAGCGCCCAAACAGGGCCTCAGTCCCCAAACCCCTACTTCAAATTTCCAGCAAAAACTCCATTGACTTTGGCAAGACCATGAAATTCTTTATTGTTTTATCCAATGAAGGGCAAGACCATGAACTTCATCGGTTTCCTTTCCCCCATTTGTAACCCCTTCTCTCTCTCTCTCTCTCTCTCTCTCTCTCTCTCTCTCTAAATAGCAACATGCAGCTTCTTGTTGAGTCTAACAATATGGTTTCCAATAAAACTCACAAATCAAACCAACACCAGCAACGTATTCAAGACTCTCCTACTCAAATTTCTTATGTAATGAATTTGATGCAATTACCTTCTTCGTCATCTCCTATTCCTACCAACTTCATATAATTATTTCCCACAACCAAACATATTTATTTTCTATGTTTCATTTGAAAAATTATCTGGATTTTTTAAAAACCCATTTGGAGAATTTTTTCCAAATGAAGAAGGAAACAATTTTAATCTTTTGTTACATCCAGATTCAAGAAATCCATATGGATCCGTATGAATTTATAAGAGATGTAAAATTTTCAAACAAAAATAGGAATCATCTAAGAGACGGAGCCACAATTCAATGTATACATGTATATGTATATACATAATCGTATATCCTAGGGTTTGGAAAAAGAACTAACAACCAACCACCACCGGTACTTGATTTTGGGTCGTTGTTATGTTTCACATTAGTTCTTGATTTTAAATTCAGAGACATTTTCTTGGTCTAAATTCGAAGACTAGCATTGCTCTTAGTTCATGACATTACTTTGATTCTTATTGACCAATTTGTGCTCATGAAACATCGCTCTTAGTTCATGACATTACTTTGATTCTTATTGACCAATTTGTGCTCATGAAACATCTAGAAGGTCTAACAATCTAGCTGGTTGTCATTGTTAACGACTTTGGATCCCGAATATGATATCCGAGACCTAAATTTTATTCACTTGAAAGGAGATAAAATTTGAACACTCCTACCCTATCAATATTTTATTCTCCTTCCATACCCCTTTTCTATTTACGAAAATATCATTATTAATTATGAAAATGTTATTATTAATTACGAGATTGTCATCCACACACTCATATTTACCATATTCCTTTCTTAAAAATACTCAAAACAAACCCTATGTAATTTTCACTCATTTATAATAAATCTCTATTCTACTATATTCCCCCTTGTACTATATCTATTTTATCTCTTCTTCTATAATTTTAAGTGCTAACAAAAGAACCGCAAGGGACGTATTATCCTAAATTGGCACATTCAACTCATCCTACCTGTGGAAAAACTCGGGGTCCCTGCGTTTTTTTTTTAATTCTTGTTTTCAACATCTCGAAATTTATGAAGGTGCGCATAAAAAGTTATGAACACCATATGAAATAAAAGACAACAAAGCCACTAAACCAGGACTTGGGAGCCAATGCACACAATAGAGTGTGTTTTGCATCAAAACGGTGTCATTTGAACACCAAAAAAACTGTTCAAACAGTCAGACAATGTTCAGATAATTTTAACACGATCTATTGTGCGCACTGTATAATATGATCTATGATTCCTTAAACCACATGAGTCTCTCTTGAGATATCACGTAGGGGACTTCTCTCCAAAAATCCTTTATTTTTTGTTTTTGTTTTTACTTACAGAAAACACCATTGAACAAACTTTAGCAAATGCAGGAACCCAGGATCACTAACTTTCCTAATGACGCCTTTCCAAATGTATGGTTTTCCTGGAAAAAAACAGGGGAAAAGCGTACCTGGAACAGAAAATATCAAGGTGGGACCTACCACATAAAATTTCCTTTGGACCACATAGCAGATGACTGTTTGCATACGTTTCTATTTATAGAGGACACGAAAATGAAATTAGAGAAGCGAATACCGAAATAGAGAACACGTAAATAAGCAGGTTCTCTAGCTGACCATTAAGCAGCAAAACTTTCTTTTTATATAAATTAAACTGTGATTTGAGTTTTGTCTCTTACAAAAAATATCAATAGGTTGGGCACATGATTGTTACAATAAACCACGCAGAGAGAGAGAGAGAGAGAGAGAGAGAGATAAGAGTAGAAAATTAGATCCAGCATTGGGGAGGGAGGCACAATTATTGAAATATAGGCGAAGTGACCAGAAAGAAACAGGGGATAGGCTTCCCTCAAAGCAATTAATAATAAAAGTGATGGCATCAAGAAGGCTGAACAAAAGAGCAAAACTGAGAAAGAGACTACCGCTGTGAAAAGACATATAAGGTCTATTCTACTTTTGTCCACGACTCTACAAACAAACAAGTGAACCGCCATTACAATAACCATTTATTAATTAATGATGTAGCACGCAATAGGAAGAATCAGCATCTAAACAGAGAGAGAGGTTGTACTTGGTCCAGGCAGAGAAAAATAGACCGCCTCAAATATGACAAGAGCAAAAACCCATTAAATAGCAATCAAAAGGAGGAACAACTTTTCATGAACAGAGAGAGAGAGAGAGAGATGGCTGCTTCTACTTGTTCTTCCAGACCTCACATAGTTCTCTTTCCATTCATGTCCAAAGGCCACACTATCCCAATTCTCGACCTCGCTCGACTCCTTCTCCACCGCAACACAACCATCACTGTTTTCACCACCCCAGCAAACAAGCCCTTCATATCCGACTCTCTCTCGGATACAGATGCCTCCATTGTGGAGTTTCCTTTTCCACAGAACATTGACGGAGTACCTGTCGGAGTAGAGAGCACCGACAAGCTCCCTTCCATGTCACTTTTCCTCCCCTTCGCCAAAGCCACAAAACTCATGCAACCCAACTTTGAACAAGCGCTTCAGACCCTCCCTTATATCACTTGCGTAATATCCGACGGATTCCTAGGGTGGACCCAACAATCAGCTGCTAAATTTGGAATACCACGCCTTATCTTTTACGGCATGGGCGCCTACTCACAGGCCTTGTGCGGAGCCGTAATGGGGCACCGTCAACTTTCGGGACCGGAGTTAGACGATGAGTCGTTTACCGTGATCAACTTCCCATGGATCAAACTCACAAGGAACGACTTTTCCGAACCCTTCAATTTGCGCGAACCGAAGGGCCCTCACTTTGAATTCATCATAGAGCAAATCGCCGCGGCCTCGAGGAGCTACGGTCAAGTTATCAACAGCTTCTACGAGCTTGAGGCACTGTATGTAGAATACTGGCTACGTGAGTCTGGGGATAAGGGATGGTGCATAGGGCCCTTCTGCCTGGCAGAACAGCCAAAGACCGAACCTCAGTCCCACCAGAAGCCCACCTGGCTACAATGGCTCGACCAAAAACTAGACCACGGGAGAAGTGTTCTCTACGTTGCGTTCGGGTCTCAAACAGAGATATCTTCTCAACAGTTGCACGAAATAGCGGTTGGTTTGGAGCAATCAGAAGTGAAATTTTTGTGGGTGACGAGGAAGGGTGAATCGGAATTCGATGAGGGGTTTGAAGAGAGAGTGAAGGAGAGAGGGCTGGTAGTGAGAGAATGGGTCGACCAGAGGGTGATTTTGGGACATGGGAGCGTTCAGGGATTTTTGAGTCATTGTGGATGGAACTCGGTTTTGGAGAGCGTATGTGCCAAGGTTCCGATTCTTGCTTGGCCGATGATGGCAGAGCAGCACCTGAATGCCCGGTTGGTAGTGGAGGAGATCAAGGTGGGTGTGAGAGTTGAAACAAGCAACGGGTCGGTGAAGGGTTTTGTGAAGTCGGAGGGTTTGAAGAAGATGGTGAGAGAGCTCATGGAGGGTGAGATGGGGAAGGAGGCAAGGAAGAAGGTGAAGGAGTTAGGAGAGGCAGCCAAGAAAGCTATAGAGGAGGGAGGCTCGTCGTGGCATGCCTTGAACCAGCTCATTGATGAGTTACAAGAACTAAGAAGTAACAGTTAGAAGCTCTGGGCTTACTCTGGGCTACAATGGCAATAATAATATGTTTTTTTCTAGTTTGGATTGAGGGCCATCAGTTTTCTTACCTTGATCTACCTTCATAATTCTGGGGAGTGGTCTTACAGTCTAGCTCATGTTTTGATAAATTTATCCTAAAGAATATTACTTTTGACCAGAAATAATATGTTTTACCCTATAAAATTACCTATATTATAAATCTTAAATCTGCCCTTAATACGAACAAAAGGCTTGTTCTCCTAAGCTCACACATTCAACTCATCCTGCCTGTGAAAAACTCTTGGGTCCCTCTTGTGATATCACGTAGGTGAACTTCTCTGAAAAAAAATCCTTTATTTTCTGTTTTTTGTTTTTTGTTTTTTATTTTTGTTTCTTTTATTTATAAAAAACACCATTTAACAAACCTCAGCAAATTAAGCAACCCGGGACCACTAACTTTCCCAATGACGCATTTTCAAATGAGAGTACTTTTCACTCCTAGTGTAAAAAAAAAATAGAAAGGAAGTGTGACCGTCTAAATACTTAAAAATTATTTTCTTGTTATTTTTTACAATAATGCTAATTTTTATTTTAAGGACTTAATTTTAGAAAGAAAACTTATTTTCGCCTTATTTTGAAAAAATATTAAAAATTCAGTTGATTAAAAATAATATTTAAAGATCAACCATAGACTCAATTATTAAAAAAATTAATTTTTTTTAGTTTTTTTAGTGTTATGTGGTATTTAAAAATTTAAAGGCAAATATTTAAGTGTTCTTTTAAAATATTTAAGTGTTCCGTGGTACTTAAATTATTTTTTCATCCTTTTTTTTATTTGAATATAAGGACGAACCATATAAGTGTTCTTAAATATAATTTTTTTATTTTGTTTTGCACCTCTTTAAACACTTTGAAATTTATTGCTCTATAATTTTGAATTGATAAAGCTAAAGAATGTGAGTTTATATAGTAAATAGTAAATTTAAAGATAATAACAGTGATGATCTTGGTATTTATGTTAAATTTTAAAAATCTAACCGATGTTATTTTTATTTTTAATCATATATTTTTTTTAAAAAGCAATAAAAAAGAGTAAAATAGAAAAAAATAGTATTTTTATAATTCAAAGAGGGAAAGAAAGTGTTATTTTTATAATTCAGAGAAAAAAAAAAGAGAGAGAAGAGGAATGATATTTTTAAAATTTCAAAGCAAAAATTAAGTATTTATTCAGTAGGGTGTAATTTTTGTCTTTAAAAATGAGTGAAGCAATTTCCTTTTCAAATGTATGATTTTCTCCAAAAATAACGGGGGAAGATCATTCTTGATCTTGGAGGTAGACATTGGTAGGGGACCGGGAACAGGAAAGATCTGGGTGGGATCTCTTCACCTTTTTCCGCCTACCACACGAATTTTCCTTTGGACCGAACATTACTGTTTTTGCATACGATTTAATTTGACAAATGGTATATGTAGAGAAGGGTATTCCGAATCACATACCGATTCCTTTAAAAAAATTAAACTATTTACGAGAATAATTGAGATTCGAGATACTATTCCCTACAAATAACAATTTTGATTCAATTTCTTGTCATCCCTCATAATTATCTAATCTGATGTATACTAGTAATTAGAGATCTCGGATTTTATCAATTTTTATAGAGTTAGCTCATGCAAAATTTTGTTCTGATTTTTAATTAAGATTTTCACAGGAGGACGGTAGGATTGATTGTTCAAAAATTAATTAAGATGCGCATAAATTGATTTAAACAGTCTGAGTTATCAAAAAACAAAATGATAAGTAGAGGTCTTAAGAACAACCCTTTAGTCTAAAAATTGACTAACATCAACATGCTTTTAATTTTTGCGCGGATTTAATACATAGGAAATTTTGTCCCGACTTTAATAACACTGCTTGCATGTGAAGGGTAAGATTATTTTTTTCCTATTTGTCGGTCCATCAACCATCTACGGGGCTATGAAAAAATCTATTTCCCTTATAGCTTAAGGTGTTCGAATCAACTTACATGCAATTCGAATAATTTTTAAAATACTAATATCACCGTTCACTAGGAACCAGATTAAAATAGACCAAACTCGGCGCGAACTGACCACTAATAATTGATAACACTTACAAAGTTTTGAACCTAAGACCTAAGGCCCTGTTTGTTAGAGGTAATAGGAGAGGTATAAAATTTAGACTCCGAATATGACAATTCAGGTGGTTATATACAGGGTTTGTTAGCTACTTTAGACCCCGGATATCCTGGATCCAAATTTTATCTACTTTGAGAAGGATCCCCTTTCATATATCTCTTCTACTTACGCAAATATCATTATTAATTATGAGAATGTCATCCGCATACTTATATTTATCATATCTCATTTTTTTTTTTAAATACTCAAATAAACCCTTTATAACTACTCGTCCTTCTATAATAAATCCCTCTTCTGTTATATTCCCCTTTTACTATATCTATCATATTATGTCTATAATTCTCTTGCAAGAGAAAATAAAATCCCCAAAACCCCAAACCAACAAATCATGTTCATGAGGGTGTTTCGGTCTCTTGGCACATAGAATTGACTACCTAATGAAACCAGCAATTGGATTGTGAAATTACCATTTCCATTAGGGATACAAAACAGAAAATTTCCTCTGATGAGAGATGTTAAGAATTTGGCGAAATGAATAGCTCAACAGGATAATAAATAGAATAAGAAAACAATGCAAACCTAATCGTATATAAAGTATTGGGTGTAATTGCTATATGTCATCAACTAACCGCACATGAATCCCATGAGAGATTTTAAAAATTTGGCGAAGTAGATGGCTCAACTAGATAATAAATAGACAAAGAGAACGATGTGATACAAACCGTATATGAAATATTGAGTGTCCATGCTATATGTTGTTGACCAACCGCAATGCATTAAAAAAAATCCCTAAATTGATGGATGGAAGCAAGTCCCTGTTGCCAACCTAAACATTAATGCACCAATACAACACTCCAATATCTTTAGGCTGTCCAACATCTGCAGATAGGAGACCCATATCTTCTCTACCTAGAGAGGACCCTTTAAAAATATTTCTTGAGCTTATTAGTTATGTGTTAATAGTGCATTATATGATAAAAATATTAAAGTCAGATCCAGAATTAGATATTAAGACTTGTTAGAGAATAAATGAAGGCGAAGCTCTCGTGGAGAAGGTTGGAGATGTGAAATGATTCGTTCTCTTTGTCGGGCATTGGAGAGATCACGACAATTTTTTCATGTTCTGATGCAAGAGATATGCAGAATCCGTACATAGCGAGGAGGCTAGACTTGCCACAAGTAGCCAGCGGAAAGGAAGGAAGGCAAAATGACCAATGGATTCAAGAGCATGTTAGAACATGAATATTTAATTTTGGGTAGTTTTATAATAGCCATCAGATCTCATTTAAAGAGGGCGTTGGAATTGCTCAAAATCTGACAGTTTTTGTCCTGGACAAAGAAAGTTTGGTCTCTTAAACTCTCAGTGAAAGGTACAAGGGTGGTCAACTAGAAACAAAATTAGAGAAGCGTGCTTGCCAACGCCTGTAAAACCGAAATACAGAACACGTAGAGATAAGCAGGTTCTCTAGTTGACCATTGAGCAGCAAAACTTTGTTTGTATATAAATAAAACAGTAAAATAAGTTTTCTCTAGGACAAAAAAGATCAATAGATTGGGCACATGTTTGTTACAAGCGCGAGGAGAGAGAGAGAGAGAGAGAGAGAGAGAGAGAGAGAGAGAAGTACAATATTAGATCCAGCATTGGGAAGGGAGGCACAATTTATTGAAATATAGGGAAGTGACCAGAAAGAAACTGGGGATAGGCTTCAATCAAAGCAATTAATAATGTAAGTGATGGCATCAAGAAGGCTAAACAAAAGATACTTTAGTCCATCTGTCCATGACTCTACAAAAAAAAAACAAATGAACCCCCGTTACAATAACCATTTATTAATTAATGCTGTAGCATGTAAGAGGAAGAATCAGCATCTAAACACACACACAGAGAGAAAGAGAGAGAGAGAGAGAGTTTGTAGAGGTGAAAAACCAATTTTCTGTTGTACTTGGTCCACGCAAAGAAAAATAAACCCCCACCCCAAGAAATGACAGTTAGCAAAAACCCATTAAATAACACTCAAAAGGGGGAACAACTCCTCATGAACTCAGAGAGAGAGAGATGGCTGCTTCTACGTGTTCTTCCAGACCTCACATAGTTCTCTTTCCATTCATGTCCAAAGGCCATACCATCCCAATTCTCGACCTCGCTCGACTCCTCCTCCACCGCAACACAATCATCACCGTTTTCACCACTCCAGCAAACAAGCCCTTCATATCCGACTCTCTCTCGGACACGGATGCCTCCATTGTGGAGTTTCCTTTTCCACAGAACATCGACGGAGTACCTGTCGGAGTAGAGAGCACCGACAAGCTCCCTTCCATGTCCCTTTTCCTCCCCTTCGCCAAAGCCACAAAACTCATGCAACCCAACTTTGAACAAGCGCTTCAGACTCGCCCTTACATAACTTGCGTAATATCCGACGGATTCCTAGGGTGGACCCAACAATCAGCTGCTAAATTTGGAATACCACGCCTTATCTTTTACGGCATGGGCGCCTACTCACAGGCCTTGTGCAGAGCCGTAATGGGGCATCGTCAACTTTCGGGACCGGAGTTAGACGATGAGTCGTTTACCGTGATCAACTTCCCATGGATCAACCTCACAAGGAACGACTTTTCCGAACCCTTCAATTTGCGCGAACCGAAGGGCCCTCACTTTGAATTCGTCATAGAGCAAATCGCCGCGGCCTCGAGGAGCTATGGTCAAGTTATCAACAGCTTCTACGAGCTTGAGGCACTGTATGTAGAATACTGGCTACGTGAGTCTGGGGACAAGGTGTGGTGCACAGGGCCTTTCTGCTTGGCAGAACAGCCAAAGACCGAACCTCAGTCCCACCAAAAGCGCACCTGGCTACAATGGCTCGACCAAAAACTAGACCAGGGGAGAAGTGTTCTCTACGTTGCGTTCGGGTCTCAAATAGAGATATCTTCTCAACAGTTGCACGAAATAGCAGTTGGTTTGGAGGAATCAAAAGTCAACTTTTTGTGGGTGAAGAGAAAGGCTGAATCAGAACTTGGTGATGGTTTTGAAGAGAGAGTGAAGGAGAGAGGACTGGTAGTGAGAGAATGGGTCGACCAGAGGGTGATTTTGGGACATGGGAGCGTTCAGGGATTTTTGAGTCATTGTGGATGGAACTCGGTTTTGGAGAGCGTATGTGCCAAGGTTCCGATTCTTGCTTGGCCGATGATGGCAGAGCAGCACCTGAATGCCCGATTGGTAGTGGAGGAGATCAAGGTGGGTGTGAGAGTTGAAACAAGCAATGGGTCGGTGACGGGTTTTGTGAAGTCGGAGGGTTTTAAGAAGATGGTGAGAGAGCTCATGGAGGGTGAGATAGGGAAGGAGGCAAGGAAGAAGGTGAAGGAGTTAGGAGAGGCGGCCACGAAAGCTGTAGAGGAGGGAGGCTCGTCTTGGCACGCCTTGAACCAACTCATTGATGAGTTACAAGCACTAAGAAGTAACAGTTAGAAGCTCTGGGCTTACCACAGGGCACAGTTGAGGGTCATCAGTTTTCTTACCTTGATCTAGCATCATAATTCTGGGGAGTGGGTTACAGTCCAGCTATTAAGCTCTACTATGTACAAGAGATGGGGTTTTAGCACAACATTGTTTGGTTGAGCACATAACTCAAAATAATTGTCTAGTTATAAATAAAGCAGGCCTTCATAATCACATTCTAGTTAGAACGCAAGGGTATTAGCACTTGCATCATTCAGCTCTATCTCAGGTTTAATACTGTATATGATAAAGCCCTGGTCAAGGCTCGTTCAAATAAAGATTATCCATTTACCCCTAGTTCAATACAAATAACTACTAGTGCCACACGCTCTTAACACAGTTTTTAGAGTGATTGTTCTTCCTTATATCATATCTTCTGTGCTTAGTTGTTACAGGTATTCAGCCCCCATTGTGTTGCTTACCTTCTCTCCGCGAACCAATGGCAGCCTGCTTCCCATTTCCCCTTCCACCATTGCCATTCTGCTTCGCTTTCCATCTTCTCTCCATGCCAACGTCTATGTACATTTTGTTGTCACCTTCAACTTCCTTATAGCGTTGAAATATATGAAATACCTCAAAGGGAAATGACCATTAAACTCATTGTAGGAGAGGTCAACAATTCGAAGTTTAGAGAATGGGAATTTATCTGTCGGAGTATCTACAGGACCATGAAATCTGTTTTGAGTACAAGAGGAGAACCTTGGTGTGTAATATTCATACGTTTGGCAATATTATTACATTATTTTACTTAGCGTGAATAACCCTATTACGATTCTTGAATTAGGATTCATTGCCCTTAAAAAATGATTATTTCAACAAATAGCCTATACATCCTACAGTCCTGAATGAATACTAACCTATTTTTGGCAGTGGATTGAGGTTCGTCAGTTTTCTTACCTTGATCTACCTTCATAATTCTTGGCAGTGGGCTTACAGTCCAGATTTCAAGCTCTCCTAGGTAAAAGGCATGGTGCCTTAGCACACATTGTTTGGTTGAGCACATAGCTCAAAATAGTTGTCTAGTTATAAATAAAGCAGGCCTTCATAATTATATTCTAGTTAGAACGTAAAGGTATTAGCATTTGCATTATTCAGCTCTATCTCAGGTTCAATACTGTATTTGATAGAGCCCTGGTCAACGTTTGTTCAGATAAAGAATATCCATTTACCCCAGTTCAATACAAATAACTACTAGTGCCGCACGCTCTTAACACACAGTTTTAAAGGGTTTCATGCTTTCACAGATTCCACTTGGTTCAACCCATTTAACGTGACTCGTACGTAATACAGAGAAATTTTAAAGCAAAACTTCTTCTGCATAGACATTTCCTAACAATTTTGGCATCCGACAAACCATTGGGTTACATGCTATGACCCAAACCATTATACTGATCCATGGGGCAGAAGTGGAGAACGGTGACTGCTCATTCCAACAACACTTGTGAGATATGTGCAATAGGCATTACAGATGTGAAAAGCCGACTTGTCTCTGCATAAAATAGCAGGTTTCTCCCCGTAAAGGTGGCACTTTTTAAGAATTGTGGCCCCATAATCCAGATGTTGAGATCAATTTTATAGCAAGATAGCAATCACTAAGGAGAATGATATATGAACTTAGCTCTTCGCTGTGCTCTCCACCTCCCTCCTCAGCTGAAGAGAGAAGTCGTCGCTGACATCATCGTAGTCCCAATCATCTTCCCATTGCCAATTGTTTCTTTTCATTGTGTCTCATCCCACTCTATTGTACCATTGAAATATAGCAATCAAGTTAGAGACAAACATGCATAAATTAAACAGAATGAGCATAACGGAAAATCCTACAGCAGAAAGGTTACACCTGATGGACAAAAAACAATGATCAAGAGCAATAATACCATATGTCTTCCGCCATTAAAGCTGCATTAACACGAGGCAAGTACATTCTCTGAAGCGGTGTAGGTGCATATGCCTGGACACATTTCTAATACTGTTTGCTAGTCAAACACTCCTACATCCATCATGTTGAGATTAAGTTCGGGAAGCAAATAAGTTCAAGGGTAGAGTTAATTTCAATCAATCAGAACATTTAAACACAACAAAATGTTAGTAGGAGAATGTAAAGGCATTGACAAGCAACTGAACATGAAAAGTTAGTGATCCCAACCATTAAAATACTTCACAGACGATCCTTTACTTCTTCATTCAAAGTGATAACAACCACAACAACACAGCCGCCACCCCCCCCCCCCCCCCCCCCCAACACACACACACCCCAACACGCACACGCACACGCACACTACTTGCTTCACCAGGAAGGATTTGGAAAACCCCTGCCAAACACTAATTGGACAAAAACAACATAAGATACGCTACCTAAATATCATCCTTCCGTCGCGAAATATATATATATATATATATATTTCTGCTACTTTACCAACCCCTTAGTTTTGAGCTTTCTTAGAAATAAAGTAGCATACCCAATGGCGCCAAGATTATGGAAACGCTTCAATTTTCTTAGCAAATGTAGTGTCCTTACAAATCCAATTGATCAAAGACTCAAAAGGTCTTCTATAGAGGTTTAAAGAACTGCTGGAAAATTAACTTCACAAAGCAAGAAGAATCGAACAAAAGGAGAAGTCCCATCTACCACAATATACTAGATACAGTCTACTAGAGAATGGAAACACCTAATGGTAGCCCAAGTAAAAAAGCAAGCTAAAAGGCCAATTCGAGTAGTCTACGAGAGTAAGTAAACTTCATGAACTTTGGAAAGGACCCCGTGGTTGACAACCATTCTGGCCAATATAAAGACTGCACGATGGGAGAAACTACATTAACTTAGCTATTGAGCATGTCATAGACTCATAGCAATAACTTAGCTATTGCTCGCACTGTACTGAACTGCTGATTTTGAGACTTATTCTCCCCTATACTCATTCCCCCGAAGAGATAGTGGCTCTAAATGAACAGAAGCTTTAGAAATTAATACTACAGCGTATTGTAAATGGGAGGTCAATTGAATAAAACAAGTTCAGCGATGATACATGCGAGTGCACACAAATGATGCTTAGAATGTAGCTTTTCAAGGGTTTGCTAGTACATTGGGCATTAGTTGACTGGTGCAGATACTCTTGATGCATTTTTCTTAATAAGAGTCACGTACAAAGTCAAATAACAATCAACACATAACCCTCCTTTACCCAAAAACTTCCAGAAAAAATCAAAGCACAAAGATTATAACACACTAGCACACAAATGAAGCCAAGCACACATCAGGATCTATAGTTCTTGAAACTACATAACAAAACACTGCATTTAGCAAACTACAGCAAAGAAAGAGAAGTCAAACTACCTTCATTAATCTCCTCAAACTCGTCATCATCTTCAAACAAATCTATCTTTCGGTCTTCATTCTCCATCTCAAATCTTAACAGCAAATAACTCCTAGAGGGAATCATCCTAAAGAAATAAATTAATCGACTCTGAATCTTAAGACACAGGACCCACGTAATCTCCAAAGTGAACTATCAGAAGCAATAAGAAAATCAAATCCACAAAATTCGACCTCCGCAAACCCTAAATCATCGAATCCGCGACACTAAATAGTTTTAGTAGTGAGAGAGTTCGATTAATCCGAAACTGTTTATGCGTTCATAGATTATGTAATGATAAATCGGAGATATTTGCATGAAACCAGAAATTGAGAAGGTACTTACGATTCAGAACTCAGAGAGCTCTCCCCTGCCTTACTTCCCTGTCAGATTTGAATCTTGACGGTTAAATACAAAAAAAATGGTTTCGCAATTTTTGAGCGTTGGCTGGAGGGTTAATTACACGTTACCCCTTCAAACTATGACCATTTTTTAAGTTATTCCTTTCATTTTTTTACTACAATTTATTTCCTTCAACTGTAGAAATATTGCATAATACATTTTTCGTTAGTTTTTTCGTCCAATATTTAACTAAAATTTCATGTGTTGCGCACATGTATACTTAAAAATACTCAATATAACTGAAATACTCTTCACACACACAAAATATTATACATAATATATAATATATAGATTAAATTAGTTAATATTAATTTTTATTTTATTTATTTGGATTATTTACATGTTAATTGTGTTTTTTAATTTTAAAATGTATTTTAATGAAAGAATTCTTGTAAATAATTACTACATATATGTGTGTACGCGCGCATATATTATATGTAATATATGTTTGTGTAAAGGGTATTTCAGTCACAATGAATATGTTTAAGGGTGCATGTGCACAACATATGATATTTTCATTAAATATTATACGAAAAAACTAAGGAAAGGGTATTATGTCATCTTTCTGTCGTTGAGGGGCATAAATTGTAGTAAAAAATAAAATAAAGAGGATAACGTAAAAAAAGGTCATAGTTAGAGAGGGTAAAATATAATTAACCCAAAAAATAATTAATCACCTGAAGGATTAAAAATTGTTATAATTTTTTTTAATGTTGAGTTTGTTTGGGAAAATAATAATGTTATTAACATTTCATTTTATACCTCATGTTTTTCTGTGTCAATAACATTAGTCTTGGCAAAATTTATCCGAACTTGTTTATGTACAATGATGCATTATTTGACGAGTTCTGTAAAATGAGCGTTCCATATCATATTTTCTAGATTGAAGTGTTCCTTATTTTTGGAGTAGAGCAATTGTCCCATGTCCGACTCCGTTGCTCCAATACTATTGAGGTCAAGATCCCGACGTAGCTGAGGGAATTCTAATGCTTGTGGCCCTCATTGCCATCCTAAAATCAACGGAACATGATTCCATGTTTTATTTTTTTTTAGAAGTGCTACAGTCCAAAAGAAATTTCTTAAAAAAAATTTCAAATAATTTTTGTAACTAATAATGATATTTGCGTAAGTAAAAAGAAATGTGAAAGTGGGATAAGATATAGATAGAGAAAGAGATCGGATAATTTAATTTTTCTCTAAAAATTAATACTCCTTCTTATTTTATCTCTCAATAACTTATTACTGAAAATAATCATTCATCCAATCCACCTTTATATTAGATTTCAATAGCTGCTCTGTAAAAATATTTAAACCTTTATACACCCAATTCAAATGCTCTGTTCAGCGTTCTATTCCGCTATCATTCTTCGAATAGACATGACATGAGAAAAGGTGCGGGAAGTCGGAACAGAAAAGTTCAAGGGGGCATCTTTTTTCACCTTTTTTCGCCAGCCACATGAATTTTCCTACGGACCACAAAACAGAGGCCTATTTGCATACGTTTCAATTTGTATCCACACATGTATCCACATCCTCCCAACCATCAAATGAGCTTTCTTGTTA
>JABCMJ010027265.1:0-11473 GCA_014822125.1 Arbutus unedo | reverse complement strand
GACGGCCTCATTAATCAATCGGCACGACGGCCATAACATCATCTTTCATTTATGTCCATGGTTAGCATGACAACTACACCTAAACTTCGTCACTTTCAGATTCACACAACCTTAATCATTATCAACCATTCATAAATCCACAACACCGTTACCATGGATTATCATAGAAGTCATAGTCTAAGTTGGTAAAACTGCTCACACGGAGTCCCATGGGGACCCATGGACATACAAATCGTGATCGTGGATACTTGTGCAGTGTGTTCATGCATAACAGTGGTGGTCAGAGTCTGAAACTACGGTCAGGAAAAACTGGTAACATTCTGTCAACTCTCTGGATTTCAATAGGTCGCTCTATAGCTCGCTCGAGAAGTCTACCTAATTCTCGGGTTCTAGATTCTGGTTTTAAAAATGTTAGAATCTATCAGAAATTTGCCAAGTCGCTCCAGCGAGCTATCTCTTCCAACAACTCTAGTTTTCTGTCCTTTTAACAAATTAAGCTTGATCCAAAACCTAAATTATGATTCTGACTTCGAAAAATTGAACACATAAATAGAGACCTCGTAGTGTCCAAATTATTTAACCATGCTCGAGCGGTCTCCAAAAACAGCAGTTGCTCGAGTGGCTAATAGCTCACTCGGGCAAGCTCCAAATTTATATAGCCCGAATTAAAGTAAATAAAATTGACTATTTAAAAAAAAAATTATTGTTATTCATTAAAATTAATTAAAAATACTGCATTATTACAGTGAATTTTAAGGAGACAACGTTTTATTTAAAATAAAAATGACAATTTTATCCTTAATGATATACTTGTAATCTGGGATATTCAGTCACTATTGATGTGTTTATATAACAACTTATTTTTACACAATTAAAACAGATTAACGAAATTTTATTTTAAAATTCTAAGTTTGGAGTCAGTTTTCAAATATTTGTTTTAGACAGCGGTAAAGTTTTAGAATTTTTTTGAAAGTAAAATCCTAACAACATCGAAAGAGATTCAAATGAGCGTTAACGGTCATTTTATTTTTCAAGTGGGGTGGTCATTGAGTAAGAATATTTTTTTCTTTTACTTTTGCATTTTTTTTTGCTTTTTCTTAATTTATTAATATTTTGACATATTAACCCCGATTCATAAATATATCATTTTTAACTGTTGAATATTATTATTATTATTATTATTATTTAAATAAAATGATTTCTTTATAAAAGCGGATTTTAGTAATGTATAATACCAATTTGTCATTATTTGTTTCTCGTTCAATTGTCAAAAAGTGATGAAAATGAGGAGAAAGTTAATTTTCCGATATTTGTTTTAGGGTTCATTTACCAAGAAAGTGATGAATCACATACTTAAAAGTTTCTGTACGCATTTATTTTAAAAAAAAAATAGAACTAATTCTTTATGTTGAATTCGGCCTAACTATTTTTCATTTGCATTTTGTTGTATATGGTAGTTTTGCCTCAAAGTTTTGTAAATTATTAGTTCTTCTTTACAAAAGGAATCTAAAAAGTGTAAAATTATATTTACAAATTAAATTATTTTTACTAAAAATAAAAATAAGTGAGAATGAACTCTGATTTTTTAATTTTTAATTTTTAATTTGGTTTATATTCTTTTAGTTTTATGAAATTTCTTGTTGAGGTGAATAAAAAATCTACAAAAAAGTTGAAACTTGTTAATTTTGTCTCAATTTTTTATGAATTATTGGTTTGTCTTAAAAAGTATAAAATTATGTTTAAAAGTTAAAAAAAAGTTTATTAAAAACAAAAAAAAAAGCTAAAACGGAGCATACTTTTAGATTATTTTTTTCAAATTTAGTTCATATTATTTTACTTTTTCGAAATTTCTCATCAAGATGTATCAATAAGCTGTATAAAGTTGGCGTTTGTCAATTTTGTCTCAATTTTTATAGATTATTGGTTCGTCTCAGCGAAAGAAATTTAAAAAGTACAAAATTATGTTCAAAAGTTAAATTTTTTTAAAGACGAAAAATAAATCAAAATAAATGTCAAATTATTGTGGGCCATAAGTTCATCTCAACAAAGAGATTTGAAAAAAATAAAAAAAATGTAAGAGACATTTCAGAGATAGAAACAAAAACAACCATATTAATTTTACTTTCAAACAAGGCCTCTAAATATTAAAGGGTAAGATAGACATTTTGCAGGTAAAATTAATGTTGTAGCCCTAAAACTAATGGCAAGCCAAAATAAGATAATAGTTTTAAAAGTAGGGGAAATTATTATATTTTTCAAAAATTCAAGTGAAGTCTCTCCGTAATTGTTAGAAACCTCAGGAGAGGTCAGTGTATTTTATCCAAAATGAATGGCTCCTAATGGAGTACAGGCTGGTGGCCGAATCACTACAAATAAGTGGTTGCAAGTGAGGTCAAGACAATAAGGAGTTTATTATTAGGATTATGAAATTTTTTTGAAATTAAAAATTAAAAATTATGATTCATTTGAATTTATGAGAATAGAAATACAAGCGAAATCATAATTTTTAATTTTTAATTCTGAAATTCTTTCTTAATTTCAATTCTGAGATCATAAATTTTTTCGAAGATAATTGGCCACACAAATAAAAATTTATGGTTCCTATTATGTAAAGAGCCTGCTGTCACGTCAAAATAAAAGGAAGCGAAAAGATTTCTATATATTGGTATTGGACTAGTGGCCAGTATAAGTATGGGCTCTAGGTTACAAATTTAAAAGATGTGGTTCTTATTCTTAGTTGGTTCATTAGCTACTAGCCACAAACAGTGTTTCTAGTCATAGTCTATTGGTTACTAATTTATGCCTCCTATTTAAAGGGTAATGTACACCTGGAATGCATGTTTTTTTCCTTGTTAAAAATCTATGGGTCTATCTCATTTTTTAACATTATTTTGTAAAGTAAAAATTGTTCAAAACTTATAAGCAAAGAAAAGATGAATATAGGCGATGTAAGACTCGCCAACACCATTTCTCATGTAAAACGTAGGTCACAGATGTGAGTATGCGGAAGGTTATATGAGAGGATTCGAGTGCATAATAAATGCGTAACAGACCTAGATCTGATACTATGTTAGAAACCCATGAGTCTAATTCAACCTTAAAAATCAACGTATAAGATAAGGATTATTCAAGACTTATAAGCAAAAGAAAATAATATAAGTGATGTGAGACTCGCTAATATTTTTTATGCTACATTTCATCCTTTCGGTACTTAAACTTGTAATTTCAAAGCAGAAACCCTCAACAAAAAAAAAAAAAATCCCACAGCTCGAGGAAACATTGAACATTATCACGCTCTGAAAAGTTCACATCCATTGAGAAACACCCTGACCACCACCGCACACGAGAAAATCCATCTAGTTGACCACCTCCCTTTGGACCTCCCATTACTGCTTGTGTGACCGATTGTTGATGATGGAGTTTGGTAGTGAATATCCGCACAACTGATGGCTCACTTGTTCTAATTAATGGGAATGAGATTGAAAAATGTTACGGAAAGACTCTATTGATACAAAGATGGATTATCAAGGAATAGTGTCACCACAAAAGCAAAGCCCAATGCTTTTCCAAAAAAAAAACAAAAGCAAAGTCCAAACACCCTTTCCACAAAACAAGGACCTAATCCAATTTTTTTTTTTAAAATCAAACTAGGCTAAAAATCAAAACAAATCAATCAAATAAACTGAAATGCAAACAAATTATAAAAATAGCGGAAAACTCACTGTGTAAGTGCGCTAATGTACACCTAAAATGAAAGAATGAGCTGTGTACGTATAGAAAGCATGTAAAACATGCATTTGCCTTTGTCTTGACTGATCCTTTTCTCATTGAGAACGAAACAAGCTTTATACCATGCGTCATGCCCTTTTTTTCAAATGCCGACCTCACCCTTCACCTCCTCTTCAAATAACAATTCTATTCTGTAATACTTTCTCTTCGCCCACTTACATTCGTCACAGTGATCAATACCCTTCTCCTGACGTGGAGAACAGTCCTTTTTGTCCTCCTCCTCCTTGTTTGCCATCCTCATCTTCTCCCGCACTACAATTTCTAGAAACAAGACCAAACGCATCCCTGCTCTCATCATGACCTCCGGCCAAATGGCCTCAGCCCCAGATCCTTTTCTCACTAAGAACCTCATCACTAGTTACTCCAAGTGCATCTCCCTCTCCTCCGCTCACAACCTATTCGATGACACTTCTCCTTCGACCGCCACCTGTTTGACGAACCTCCTCACAATGGTCACCTGTATATATGTATATAATGCAAGTAGAACGTGCGTTTTTCCCCACCAAACTCCACAGTGGACATTAGCGCACCTTCAGAATGCGTTTTGCAATGCTTTTATAATGTGTTTGGTTGATTTATTTTTGGTTTTTAGCTAGCATAGTTTGATAAAAAAAAAAAAAAAAAATTTTGAGATTTAGTTTGATAAAAAATTTTGCGTTTCAGCCGAAAACACTTGCTGATATCACCCTTCCAAATCAAAACCACTACCGGAATCACACCCATGACAAAACTAACAGTTCCAAACGAGCCACCTAACAAAATCCCAAATCACCAATGATTGATTGAGATTCAATTTTCTCTATTAGTTTTTCCTCAAAACCGTCACTTAACATCTTGCCTTCTCCACAAAAGAGTTTATCACCCAATGGAAGTTACCCTTGTTTTACATAACAAGCTACAATTTCAAGCTAAATCAAAGGAGAAAACTGCTAAACAAAATAGGGAGCCAGAGAGGAGAGAAGCTAAGGGGGGAGGAAACGAAACAATGAGAGAAAAGGGGGGAACGAGTAGAATGAAATAGAGAGGAAGCACCGTCTATCTCCATCCCCAAACAAAACCCTATATGTTAACTACAGAGAGAGAGAGAGAGAGAGAGAAAGAGAGCAAGAGAGCGAGAGCGCTTGCTTACTTAAGTGCATATGTTACTTATACTTAGTATTAGTCTACGGAAAAGTCTTCGGTCTCGGAAAATTTTCTAAGAAAATCTTTTGGAATTCAAAATAAATGGACAAGATTTACCTAAGTGTGTGTTCAAATCCAAGTGAATCATAACCCTCAATTTTGAATTCGGGAAAAATTTTCAGAGACGGTATCACTCCTCATTAGTCCACACTTGAGATCGAACTTATGTTTACAACCTGTTTATTATCAGCTAAAATTATAAAAAGAATATTATGGATATAGTGAGAGTGGGATATTGTAGAAGAGGAGATTGATAGAGGGGTGTATAGTTATAAAGGTCTGTTTGAGTAATTTTAAGAAAAAACGATATGATAGATATGAGTATGCGGATGACATTCTCGTAATTAATTATGACATTTGTGTAAATAGAACACTATTATATGCTTAATATGGCTAGAACACCAATATCTTTCCTTCTCAAGTTTTGAACTTCCGACCTTTCATGTAACCAACACCTTACATGCATCCTCTTTGACCATTACATCAAGCATAATATTCATGAGACATTTACAATATCTAATATATAACATATGTGTTTCACACCTTATGCGCATTCTTTGTTTTAATATCAATCTTAATTAAAATTGACATTATAAAGGAAAATATATAATTTTTTTTTTGTAAACTGACATCAATACTTATTCCAATTTTTTCAATGACATATTTGTAAAAATTGACATGTTATTTAAGCACTATTGTGGTAGTGATGACAATTTTTTTGTAGACTGATATCAATACTTATTTCAGTTTTTTCAATGACAGGTTTATAAAAATTGACATGTTATTTAAGCACTATTGTGATAATCTTGACAGTTTTTTTCTAGACTAATATCAATATTTATTTTAGTTTTTTCAATAATAGGTTTGCAAAAATTAACATGTTATCTAAGCACTATTGTGGTAGTGATGATAGTTTTTTTTGTACACTGATATCAATTCTTATTTCAATTTTTTCAATGACAAGTTTACAAAAATTGACATGTTATTTAAGCACTATTGTGATAGCGATGACAATTTTTTTTTATACACTGACATCAATACTTATTTCAGTTTTTTAATGACAGGATCACAAAAACTGACATGTTATTTAAGCATTATTGTGGTAGCGATGACAGTTTTTATCTTTTATAGACTGACATCAATTTTTCAATGACAGATTTGTAAAGACTGACATGTTATTTGAGTAATATTATAGTAGCAATGACAGTTCTTTTTGTAGATTAACATCAATACTTATTCCAATTCTTTCAGTGACAGTTTTGCAAAAATTGACATCTTATTCACTTTGATAATGTCATTTTTAAGCATTATTATAGTAGTTAGGGCTCAAGCCGCTAACAAATCCCAGATATGACAACGCAAATTGTCAAATCCAGAGTCCAAATTTGATCCCCCTCATTTGACTACTACCAAACAAGGCCTTAGGGTCAATGAAGTTGTTTTACAAACTCTAGGGGCCCCGTTTGCCAACCGAGATAGATTTGGTAGAATAGTTAATGAGATAACATTGAGATTAAAATTTGTGTTAAATAGGATTAATAATGCTGGCCCCTAACCTCCTGGGCTCCTGCACACAAGTCCAGTGACCGGGGGTGGTAGTCTGGTCCTAGACTCTCTAACGATCAAGTTAAACCCGTATCGTGGAGAAGTAGAAAGTTGTATCGAATTGAGATTAGTCTCAATAATGATTGTGTACTCTGCCTTGTTTACCAGACAAAGGTCATGACGCTTTAGGAATGTCCCCCGCTCTAAGGGGCTCTATCAGCCATGATCGGTAGGCCTTTCGAGGAATATGCCCATACTGAAAATTATTTTTGAGTGCACGATAATCATGATGATGTGGATCTATCCCTGTCGTTTCTCCCGACCATCCTCGACAGTCAAGATCGAAGTGTTGCTCCCTCTCTTGGATCCTTTTGTTCCGTCAATTTTTGCCGGGGTCTTTTCTCTGACCTACTCGGCCTCTCATCTCATTTTTTACCTGCTTGGAAGTCCCCCACCCCACTTCCCCTCTATCGACTTTTGGACTAGTAGCTAGCAGCCCTTAAAGGCTTCTCGCTTTGTTTTTGCTTTTGCTTTGCTAATGTGTGACCGTGATTTGAGCAAAACTCCTTTGCAGCCCATTGATATCGATTTTTTTTACTCCTCTACTTCCTCTTGTCATGTTTGGAAAAGGAGAGTTCTAAGCATTTCTCCTATCGCTATGGTGGCTTAAACATGTCTCCTATCGCCATGGTGGTTGCTTCTATTCCCTCACAAAATCAACCATTGGTTGTTGAGCCTTTTGACTCTACCCTTACTGACTAGGACCTGATACGGATCAAGATTACATATCTCATTCTTGATTCTATCCACCTATAACTGCCCGATGAGGACAAAAGGGCTTGTAGCTACTCAGGCAATGAGCTTTGCTTTTACGAAAGCAACTTCCAAATGTGGACTTTGACTCCCTATTCACCCAATTATCAGAGATATCCTCCATTTTCTAAACTTCACGCCCAACCAATTGATGCCAAATGCTTGGCGGTTGCCACTCTCCATGGTAGTGCTTTGGCACTACAAGAGCACACGAGAGTGGTCCCTCACACCATCTAAACTCGATATGGGAGTCTTTGCGATTTCTCAGATAAAAGACCGTGAAACTATCGAGTAGAAGATGGCTCGACCGTCAAAGCAGCATGTGAACTCGATTTGGAGTTTTTGCGATTCCTCCGGTGAAAGGCCACGAAACTACCGTGTTTAGAGGTTACTCGACGGTCAGGGTAGCCCATAAACTCTATGGTTGGGTCCCCTATGCAGGCTGCTCGCGATGCAAGACCATCAAAATTGTGCTTGAGTCGAATGAGAGCATGATAGTATTGTGGATGCTTAGTCAATGGTTTATCATATTATATTATTAATGCGAACATACTTTATTCAATATGTCGATATTTTCAATATGACTTCCTACTCAAGCTCCGGCTTATATTTTTCTGTAAATTAATAATTTACATGTGATGAGGTGGACCCAAGGACTTAGATCTCGTGTACGAAGATATTTTAGCATGCTAGATAAAATTTATATTTTTGACAATATTTTTGTTTAGATGTTCAGTTGGAGATTTTTAGAGTTTGTTCATTTATTTGTTCCGATATCGTGGGCTTGTTTTGATTAGTTTATATTTAGATTAGTTATGATCGATTATTTATTATTTGATAGCTGATTATCAATTATTAAGAATTTATCTTAGCTTATTGGAGTTATGTTTATGTTAAGTTTTGGTTTGCGTCGTTCCATTACTTATTTCATACCCTACAAGTTTGGGGTGTGACAACTTGGTATCAGAGTATGGTTCGGATACCTAGAGCCATGGATAGGGTCCTAGAGGTCAAGTGGTTTGCAAGTTTATGTGGAGTTGTGCTGTAGAATGTCATGTCTTGTCTTCGGATGTTCATGCAACTACTTGTGAAATTTGGTTAAAAGAGGCGCCTAATCACCGTGTCTTATGATTGGAGTTCCAAGAAAGTTAATTGGAATATCGAGCTGATATTCTTAAAGGCACTTCTCATTACGTGTTTTACGTGCTTTCATGCTTATGCATTATGTGTTTATATGAATATTTGTTGTTGATAGTTGTCGTTGTTCTCTTGTGTCATAAGTGAATGCCACCACGTCGGGGTGTAATAAGTGAGTTGTTAGATTTTGCTTGGTTAGAAGAGGTCCTTGTTGATTGTGTGGTGACCTTAGTTGTGTTGTTAGTCATGTGAGGTTGTGACGAGAGACCTTAGACTATCCCTTGACCTGACAGAGTGGGACTTGATGGGAATTGATGTTTTTGAGGTACCTTCTTTTATCTCGTGTGCACTTGAGTTAGTGTCTTGTTTGACATTTGTTCACACTCGTTTATTTCTTCTAGTCATGCTACTACGTTGGGTCTTGAAGTCAGTATGTTAGAGTTTCTTCTATCTTTTGAGATGCCTATTGGGGGCGATGTGGTTCTAAGGCCGTTCTTATGAGATGGAGGTTGCCGACCACAGTTTATCTTAGTTTCTCATTCTGTTAGACATGAGCAATTTAGATGTTATTCTGGGTATGGACTAGTTGACCTTCTTTAGAGCTGCAATTGATTGTTACTGGCGTAAGGTGACTATCAGCATTCTAGAGGGTGATAGTTTTCAATTTTGGGGGAGCAGAGGAGACGTTTAGTCAATAATTGATGAGTTGTGGGGCCGAGAGATATTTGGCTATTTGTTTATGGTGACAATGAGATGATGAAGGGAATCAAAATTGAGGAGAGTTGCCTAGAGTAGTTTATGACTTTTCGGATGCCTTTCCAAAAGATATTGTGGATTTACATCATCAATGGGAAGTACAGTTTTTAATTAATCTTGTACTCGGGATAGAGTTTTCATGGAACCTTATCAATTTGCTCCAGCAAAGTTGAAAGTGCAGCTTTAGAAATTGATAGACAAATGCTTCATCCAACCTCACACTGCTCCAGCAAAGTTGAAAGTGCAGCTTTAGAAATTGATAGACAAATGCTTCATCCAACCTCGCACTTCACCTTGGATCGCACCGACCCTATTTGCTCAAAAGAAGGATGGGACCTTGAGGTTGTGTATCGACTATTGGTGATTGAATAGTGTGATTGTGAAAAATAATATTCGATGCCAAGGATTGACGACTTGATAGATCAGCTTAGGAATTCTTGGGTATTTTTAAAAATTGATCTAAATTGATCTAAGGTGAGTTATAATCAGTTGAAGATTAGGAGGAGGACATAGCCAAGACAACATTTCAGATGCGATATAGTCACTATGAATTTGTTGTGATGTCGTTTGGTTTGACCAACACATCTACTGCTTTCATGGGGTTAATGAACAGGATCTTCAATGAATTCTAGGACCAATATTTTGTGGTGTTTGTGAATGATATACTGATTTATTGACCAACAGAGGAAGAGCATGAGATGCACTTTGGAATCGTACTACAAATTTTGAGGGAGAATTCCGTCTAGGCTAAATATTCTAAGTGCAACTTTTGGCTTCACAAAGTAAAATTTTTGGGACATGAAATGTCAAGTGAGGGGGTGACTGTGATGGTGTTAATACAATTATTACAAGCTGTGGGATAATGAAGATGTTGGTCACCTTTTGTCGTGTTTTGGAAGATAAAGATGGTTGGAGTTAGGATATTTTTACCACTTATACTATATGATTTTTTTGGACGTTTTTATTGGAGGATATAGTGGGACCTCCTCAGCGGGAGGTGGAGTTGTGATCGATCTTGTGCTAGTGATTCCTTCTATTCTTGTGACACCTTATCAGCTTGTTCCAGCAAAAATTGAACGAAGTAAAGGTGCAGGTTCGAGAGATTATTAGACGATGAGTTGTAAATCCTGCGGGATAAGAACTTGTATACCGAATATTCTAAGTGTGAGCTCTAGTTATTGGATGTGAAGTTTATGGACTTGTAGTTTCAGGGGATGGAATTGGAGTGAATTCGTTCTAGATCGTTGTTGAGTTGACTTGGGAGCGACATAAGAGTACATTTGAAATCTGTAATTGTTTGAGTTTGAAAAATTGTTCATGATCCTTTGTTAGGAATTTTGCATAGTTGATTGTGCTAGTGATAAGTCTTATAACTTGAAAGGAAATCAAGGTCGAATAAAAGAAATATGTGAGCCATTATTCTAAGAGTTAGGAAGAAGTTGACCTTGGCACCAGTTTAGGGTATACATGAATGAGATATGGGTTATGTGACATACTGCGATGTGTTTATGGATGAGTTCTCCGAACTAATTGGGTTTTGAGAGTTATGGGTGGAGTCTTTATTTTAGAAACATGTTACAAGGATATACTTTGTGAGTTTTATCATTCTTGTCTAGGTGTGCAATTGGGTGGTATAAAGAGGTGTCAAGATCGGAGACAACAATATTAATAGAGAGGTATGAGAATGAGTAGAGAAGATGATATTCGTGTGAAGAATTAAAAGTGAGGATTTTGGATACTGGCAAATAAGTTTTGCGTGGGGAAACGATTCCATTGGCCTAAGTTTTGTAATGTCGCCACAGGGTGGAAAATGTCATTTGAAAATAAGCGAGATTGAACTTATTTATTGTACCGGAGATGTTAGGAGACCGATGTATATATTGTGGTATTGCATATGTACTAACATCTTTCATACAGTTGTGTTGTATTTTTTTGGGATATTACTTTGTATTTGTTTGCAATCTAGAATTAGATTTGTCAAATTGTGCCAGAGAGGTAGTGACACATATTGATAGTGAGATGACCTTTTGTAGTGTTGTAGGTCACGTAAGGTTGTGTATCGACTATCGTAGCTTAACCTTTGACTTGGTAGTGTGAGATAATGGAGTTGGTATTTTGATGTATAGAGAGTGGCCATTTCAATTAGGGGTTTATACTAAAAATCATGACTTTATGTAATGGATTAATATTTATTTAAATTATTTAAATAATTATTTATTTTCTTGATGAGAATCTTTATGGGCAATGTTTG
>JABCMJ010027263.1:0-11107 GCA_014822125.1 Arbutus unedo | reverse complement strand
GACTTTTAATCACACCTCCATCAACCACGCTTTCAAAACCGTGATTAAAAGATAAAGAGCACAGTTTTTAACTGTGATCGTTATCTATTATTCTAGTAGTGAATTTTGAAATTTTAATATATGCTCAACGGTTTTTATTAAACATTTAATTCTAATTTTATGAAGTAGGGTTATAACGGGATAAATACATATTTATTTGTGTATATGTTAGTATTATATTTATAAATTAAT
The DNA here is from genome assembly GCA_014822125.1 of Arbutus unedo. Classification (NCBI taxonomy): domain Eukaryota; kingdom Viridiplantae; phylum Streptophyta; class Magnoliopsida; order Ericales; family Ericaceae; genus Arbutus; species Arbutus unedo. The sequence goes on along the minus strand of JABCMJ010027263.1, from coordinate 10,876 downwards.
TATTAATTCATTACCACACATTATTATTAAATATAGTTGTAGATAATTAGTGTGCAACACATTATCCTATTCCTTTATCTCCACTTTTCTATTTACACTCCTTTTTAACTTCCACAATTATATTTTTTTCCAAAAATCTTTCTCTCTCTCTTGGCAGTTCACTCACTCACTCTCTCTCTCTCTCTCTAGATTTCTCTTTTTTTCTCTCTCTCACTCTCTCTCGAGCGTGCTATCGGATTCTCAGGGGTGGAAAAACAAGTTGGAGTGCTTACTCACACGAGAAAGAAAAATACAAGTAAGTATTATATTATTGTTTTAATGAAAATCCATGCACGTATGTATGTAGTGCATTAGATTAACAATATAAACGGGTCAATGATCCAATTTTGGACAGCCCCTTCAGGCTGCAAAATGAGAATTTTTCTGGATGTAAAACATGCGCTAAATGATCTAAAAACATAAAAAATTGTCTAATGGTCATTTTGACATCTCACAAGTCTAAAACGGACATCGGGAAGAGAATATATGACCGTTTTAGCGGTCGGTAATTTTGCGACAGATTCTGTCCAAAAATTTCGGCCACTTTGGGCCATCGTTTAGGTACTGAAACAAAACTATATTGAGGTCTTTTTCTTAGAAAAAACGTAGGTCTTGATCTTACGTACAGTCTATAATTTTTCGGGGCTCAAACGGAATCTCGGAGTGAATTTTATAGCTATTTTCGCGATAAAGGTCTAAAACTACATGAATTACATTAATTTAAGATTTTGAAGTAGTTAACATGAGAATTTAATAAAGTAATAAACATGAAATAGTTAGGGTTGAGTCTTAACTTCGCAACAGTGTAGACTAGAGCCTAAGCGGACTATCAGGCGATTTTATACAATTTTTTTTACAAGGCCGACTTTTATACTTATATTTTTGAATATACAAGTGTTGAATTATTGTACTTGATAGCATGTTCTTTTATATTTTTAGTTACTATTTATGGAGAATTTTGGATGAAAAACATAGTCATCATACGTCTTGTATGCAACTTAAGATTAATAATAACAATGAAAATTTTTAGCGTACTATGTGCCATGGCTTGGTATAGGAGACTAAACTTGGCAGAAATTGGAGGGTATCATTCACACAGTCTAAGCCAGCTACCTCCGCTGATATGTACGAGATCGAGGCTGGTTAAAAGCTCGACACACATGAGTTTATAGGGTGGGGGGCTGAGGACGCGGAATGGTGGTACCATAGGTGGGAGGTCTGTGAGACCGTTGATTGTTGATTGATTATGTGATGGATTAAAGAATTGTTAAATGCTAGATCGTGAGCTATGTTGGTGTTGTGAGTTGAGTCAGATTTTGAGCCATGTGGGTTTGCGACCCGCGAATGGGAATCTATCACTTGGAAACGCTGCGTGTGAGAATCTAAGTACAGGTGTAAGGATAGAACTGGTAATTTGAACCATGTAAACAATAACCGTAAAAACTAGAATTAATCTATTCATTATATACTTGCATTCATGGGGATTCATAAGAGGTAATTGGTATGTTACTAAGTTTCAATACTCATGGTATGTTGTACCTTGGCTCTGAGCCAGATGTAAGAGACGAACTCGATCTTGAACTTGAAGTAGAAGTGGTGGCTATCAAAGAAGAGGAAGAGCGTCCTGAGATAGCGGAACCCTGGCTATACTAGTAGTTAGACCGTCGGCAATTCCTTGAAAGTCTCCGTGTGTGGGGTGAATATTATTCATATTATTTAAATTGTTCCGCCACTATTATTGTTGAGAAATTACGATAATGCTTTAATGCTTTAATTATTTTATTATATTTTAAATTTTAAACATGAGAGATTTTCTTTATAGTAATATTAATTAAGTATTAAATTCTAATTAACTAATTATGGATCGTTTTAATAATTTTAAGTTAAAAAAATTATTAAAATTTTTCAGGTTATTACATACATGTTGTGTCCTAAAAAAAAATCGAAAAATATATGAGTTCAAAATTTAATGAATTAAATACGAAAATCATGAATTCCAAAAATACTAAGCACCTCAACGAGTTGTGAATTGTAAGATTTTTGAAAAGATAAATGCGTTGGTTGTGAATAATATGGTGTGTCACCACCCTGGATAAAGAAATATTACAACAAAATGAATTTTATTTACCAATTTTGAAGCTTATGCCAAATAAAAATAATTCGTTTTCTTACCGATAGTTGCTCCAAATACGGATTTTGAAGACTTATGTGGTCACCGGATTGTGCAATAACCTAAGAGATTAGTGAAATATCTATAATTATACTATACTCAATAAAATTTTTCAAAAAATAAATTCAAAGCAAAGTAAAATTAATACCTGATTAAAGCAAGATCTTGTAACATTTTTTCCCTCTTCTTAAATTTTCTATGCCAATGCTTTAGTCTTTTGCAGTCTTTACTAACACGGTCTGTAGTTTTCTTTTTTAAGCCTTTTGCACTTTTCAAATTAAGATCAATTGCATTTAATCCCAAATGAATGTTAGGTCCACTACTCGAAGCACCATGGATATGCACCGAATGAATGATATCATCTACCTTTACACATAAATCTGTAACAGTTTCCTCCACCAACTTATAGGCTTCGTGATGCTCAGATCCCTGAGCCCACGTATAATAGGCGATTACTATTTAGGATTTAGTGTATGTCCCATCACGTATAATGGTCCACGGGCTTCTCAGAGATCGTGCTCCATGCCTAGTGGTTATTTTTGAACGTGGGATAGTTACGACTACGTGGCTTTCTCCCCTTCGTTCGTCCCATTCTCCCCAAGCAATTAGGATTGAAATGCCCAAAAACACTCTAAAAAAGGAAAGTCTTCATTTTAAAGCCATCTTCACCTTCTTTCAGACTTATCACGCTGAACTCCTTTTCAGCTCCCTTCCTTCATTGATGCATATTGTGGTACCCTAAATCCTTTCTCCATGTCAGTTTTTGTCAGGATCTCTTCTCCGACCTACTCGGCCTCCCGATTGTTTACTTTCTTTCAATACTTTTTGGAAGATTTCCCATACTTTTCTTCTTTCAACCATTGAACCAGCAACTAACAACTTTTTGAGACTTCACGCTTTGTGTTTGCTCTAGCTCTGCTAATGCATGATGGTGATCTTCACGGAACTTCTCGTCTGCTTGTTGATCTTGACCCTTTTGACTCTTCTTCTTCCTCCAGAGTCTAGGAAATGGGGTTCTCAATGTGGCTTTGATAACCATGGTGGCTCCTTGCGTCCCCCAAAAAAATCAACCATTCGTTGTCAAGACCTTTGTTTTTACCCTTACCAATTTAAATTTGGAGCGGTTTAAGATCATGTATCTTATCCCTGACCCTGATCATTTGAGACTGCCCCATGAGGATGAAAGGTCTTGCAGTTACTATAATGGTGAGCTTTTATTTTACAAAAGGAATTTTCAAAGTGGACTTCGGCTTCCCTTTCATCTAAACATTAGGGAGATTATTATTTTTTTGAACCTTGCCCCTAGCCAACTTATGTGGAACGCTTGACGCCTATTGCTTTACATGGCCGTGCTCTGGTATCTCAAAAGTGAAGGTGAGCGAACCTTATGAAAATCGAGTTTTATTTTTCTATTAGCCAGAGGAAACCAAACTCGTGCCGATCTGGTGGTATTTTTAGGCCAGGGGTGGCCGTAGCTTGATCTTTGGGATCCCCTTTTCCAAAGAAGGTTGGAAGAACTAATTTTTCTTAGTAGCAGGTGCAGGCTAGGAGTTTGGGTCTGAGAAAATTCTTTCTGAGCACCCTACCAAGGTGGTTTGCCTATGGGGTGATCTTGCCTAGTTGGCCCTTGCTGTCATGCCCATCATTTCTCCTACTGATGAGACATTTCTCGAGCCACTGATGAAGGATGGGTCGTATTTGTGTGTGGACCTAATGACCCGATCACTTATTTGCTCATGCTAACTATTCCTCAATTTCGAAGGTACATTTATGGCCTACTCTATATTGCACTTTATGCTCTTGCTTAGTTCCTAAAAGATTGTTCTTTTTTCATTTAGGTGGGTCCTCTTATAGGATGATGGCCCCAAAGAGGCCATAGGCAATCCCTCAACCCCCCACCTGACCTTGGTCAAGAAAGCACATCGCCAAGAATCCCAAGGTGATTATGCACGTGGTGAGGGAGGAAGCCCCCGTGGGGAAGAAGGGGGAAAGTATACGTCGAGCAGCCTCTGCACCAGATGAGGAGGTGCTTGGCAAAATCTAGTGCGTCTTCTTCGACATCCTCTCCTTGATTAACATTGATGATTATGCTCATCAGATTATCTCCTTAATTGGTGTTGATGATCAGATTATCTTTCTACTTTACGCATATAATTATGCTGGACACAAAAATTCCTTTCGTTAGTCAATTGGGTCCATAGGGTATTCTCGGTAGGCCCCAACCAATCGGGATGGGAAGTTTGTCAATCGGCATTGTGCGTGCTTGGTCGGTTAGTTTTACTCTAGACTTTAAAGTCTCAATTTGTGCAGAGTCTAGTCGGACTCTGTATATATTTTGTAAGGGCCCAAAAAATTCTGAGTTTTTAAATAATTAATTGAATTAATAATTGCGAGACATATTTTAATTTATTATTATGTGTTGCGGGACTTTAGTTGCGGGACCCGAGCCCGGTGACTTATATTTTGTCACGTGCACGTTATATGAGGTGTTAAGCTATTGGGGGGACCTTTTAGTTTTAAAGGATGGAAAACCTCACACTTTCATCTCACTCACCTCTCTCTCAAGTTGCTCCCACTTCTTTCTACCACCACCATCAAACCACTTAACCTCTTTCTAATTCCTTGGAGAAATTGAAGGCTTGAGACGTGCTTGAGTGATATTCAAAAATGGATCGTGCATGGAGGCTCAGGAAGTTAGAATTTGAAGCTTAAAAAATTAACCGAAACTAGGGTTTCAACCATTTTATCAAATCTTTCGATTCGAAGCTTAAGGTAGAGATGTTTCACCCTTATTATGAGTTTATACTAGGTATTGGTAGTTAAAATCATGTTTTGATCGTGTATTTTGGGTTTTCAAACATTTTGGCAATTCCGCGATCCATTGTTGAAAATTCAGAAATCGACCACATCGCTCAAGCAACCCGGACCTCGCTCGAGTGATGTTGTTTTTTGGAAAGTTGCTCTAGCAACTTATAGGGCAATCATTCAGCAACTTATTCTGTCCAAAATGACATCCAGTGACTTTGAGTTCGCTCTAGCGACCTGTTGGGCGACTTTGCCTGATGGTTTACACTTGATTTTGAGGTTATGGACTTTTGGTTTATACTTATGGGTTGTGGTTGTGAGTAGATGATAAATTCATGATTTTGGATTCTATTTGACGAAGTATGTGTGGTTATGATATTGTCCTTTAGGATGGTGAATGTTATGAACTAGCATCTTGAATTGTGGATTATTACATTGCTTTGTCATAGTGCGATGTCTAGCCTCTGATGAGAGATATGCAAGTTATGTGATGTCTAGTTTCTATTTGAAAATGCGCCAGTAGATTTTGGTATTGTCTAGCCACCGTCGGGTGATGTTCTAGTTGAAACAATGATCATTGAATTGATATGAGAACTGTGGATCGATCAGTGTAAATGACTTAGTGTGATGACATCACAGGTATTATGAAAAGAAATTGATGAGATATGAATTTAGTGTTTTTCATGTATTATTATGAATTGTTCAAGATGCATGTCATACCATTATATATTCATATAATATTGGTGTAGACATTTCTACTGGGATTGTAATTCATTCCGTTATTTTTCAGGTACAATTCCGAAGGCATGATGTGGAGTGCTTGGGATGCTTGGTGATGCATGTTTTTAAAGAAATTGCATCATATGAGTTATATATCATCTTTAGTTTTGAAAGTTTGAAAGATGTAAAGTAACTCTTTTTTTTAAACTTATGTATTAGAATTTGAATCATATTGTAACTTTTGAACTTGTTATCTTGAGTTATACGGGCCTGGAGCCCCTTTTGAAATGTAATGCTTTTGTTTAACGGTTTGCTTAGGATCAATGAAAAAGTGATTTGGGATTATTAATGAGATAATGTGAGCTTTAATAGTAAATATAATTATTTATCTTGTTTGAAAATGAGAGCGTGACATAATTTTACTCATCGAGTATAATTACAAAATTGCCCTTGCGGTGTTAAAAATTACAATTTTTTCCGTAGCATTAGAAATTACAGTCTTAACCCCTCCCCCCTCCCCCCTCCCCCCACATTATAAAAATTTCATGTTATCCACATATTAAATCAATTACATTATTATCTTTATAAATACGTATTCAAAATTTAAAATTTGATTTATTATGTAAGAACCCCTAATACTATTTGACTTACAAATTATGTCTTAAACTGTTGAGTTACAAAATTAACTTAAATTAATTATATAACTGTATTATATTTTATTTATTACATAATTAATCCTAGGTTTTGATATTTACAAATTACTCCAAATTAATATTAAATTTGCATTGACCCAACCATGTTTAAATATTACGTAGTTATTTTAAAAACTATACAAGTAATCTTATGCGATATTAATGTTTATAATTAAATCCTAGATTTGTAATTACTACCTAATTAAACCTAGATTATTTTAAATACATAAATTATTCTATTATTTTAAATACATAAATTATTTCATCATGTTATATTTATATTAAATTCGAGATTTTCAATAAAGACAACATATCCCTAATCTAATATATCATAATTTTACATTGCGTTATTATTATATACGCGTTGTACCTATGTCAAATTAATTTTATATTTAGGTTATGTCACTTTACAAGTCCATTAAGTTATATTACGAACACGCGATCCCGCACGCACTCACTATGTTTACTTTTAATCATAGATATTAATTCATCTGGACATGTGCATTTCATTATTTATGTCGTGAATAAAATATGCTATACTCTTTCTGTTATTAAATTATTATTTGATACCTTGAAATCTCATGATCGTATAAGAGGCATGAGAACTAAAATTGGAGTTTGAAACCTTAGGGAACACATTTGAATATTGACGCATGATAACATAGTCTTAGAGACTGGGCTCCTGTAGTATACTAAATCGTCTGTTATACAGTTTGTGAAATATTTTGTTGTCATCATTCTGGTCATTGTAAATGACGGATTCTAACATGCCTATCGATTTAGTGATGGATATCTAGTTTCTTTGTCAACACTCTGATCATTTCAACAACAGACATTGACATGCTTGTTGATGCTATCGGCGTCCCGAGCATTCTAAACGTGGGACTTTGATATGCTTGGATTTTTTAAAGTGGCAATTATTACGTATATCAGCCAATGTTGCTAGCGACCATGGATTTATTATGGGCAACATTGCGATGACCCGAGGTTGATATTTTAAAATGGTAATTATCAGGTATATCGAGTAACGTTGTTGGCAACCCTAGATTTATTACGGGCAACATTGCAATGACCCGAGGTTGATATTTTAACGTGAAAATTATCACATATATCGAGCAATGCTGCTGGCAACCTAGACTTGATTACGGGCAATGGTGTGAGCGAACCTGGACAAATTATACGGGTAACGCTGCTTGAGACCCTAGATTGATTACGGGCAATGTTGTAATGACCCGATTCATTATATTGAAATCGGCAACGCTGTGAGCGACCCTGAACTGATTATACAGGCACTAATTGTGTCGATCCCAATTGGATTATATGAGCAACGTTGCGACCACCCAAGGTTTGAGATATTGATATGACAAATTTAAAGTCGATAACTTATGGATAATAGCTGAGGACTTATATAATATTTGTGACTTCAATAAATTGGAGAATTGACTAGACGGATAAGACTTATTGGCTCTAGATTATAGAGAATACTTGAAAATTTACTATTTCATTAGTGTACTTTATTTACTATATATTGTACTTATGTGTTATGTGATATCGTATCTGTTTTAAATTGTGCACATCTTATCATACCATGTACGTCATATCTTGTCATGCATACATTGAGACATAAGGATACATTACCTTATTAAGCATCACAGCTCATGGTGCATATTTTCTTGCCCTTGGTGTCGTATGCCAGGTACCAAAAATGGCAATAAAGAACCGAAACAGCAGGTCAAACGTGACAACAACGTGCAAGAAGGGCATGTCTAGCCATAGACTACTTAGAATAGGTTTAGAGCTCTGAAATCTCAGCCTAAAGTCTTCTGTTTCTAAAAAATATCTTCTAAAGAACCTAGTTTTAGTATTTCTCATTTTGAAATTTCAGACTTTGTGCTTTCTTTTCTCATAAAATGAAGAATGTTTAATTCTCCTAGTTTCTTTTTAAATTAACGTGTCCGAAAATTGGGACGTTACATGCTGGTCAGATATATCTTTCTTAAAAAGATGTCTATTTTTTTTTTATCCTTCATAGATTTTTTATACGTCATAGTTTTATTTATATTTTCTCTAAAATTTTTTATTTAGCTTAAAATTTAAATTCTTGTAATTCTTCTCATCAAGATGCATGCTTAATCTCAACATTTAAACCAAAAGTTAGATAAACTTCAGAATAAGTCATTTTCTTAAGCAATAATTAACTTAGCCTAAAATTCTACTTAACGATTAATAAATAAAATCTTGAAAAATAAGTCACCATCATAAATAAAAGTACATTGTTCAATCTTGATCTATAGTTTTATAAATACGTTTCGAAAGCATATCAATTGATGTTCGATGGATGCGATTTTTATGTACTCTGATAGATTTTCTCGACGAACTCTGAAAAATTATCGATTATAATAATCGACGTGCATCAGGGGGAAAACGATTGGGTCGCCCAATGAATTTTTAAAAATTTTAGGACCTACATATAAATTTAAAAAATTATAACAAAATTATATTCTGTGAGGATCCATCTTATTTGATGTTTAAAAATGTCCCATGATGAATAAAATGGGCAAACATAAGCATTGGATGAGACGAATGATGAGTGAGATGAGTTTTGGTGAAAAGGAGGGGAGCAAATAGAGGGCCTTGGGTGACTGGTCACGGCATAGAGCATGGCTAGCGTGACCAGTCATGTGAAAATAGAATTTTGGTCAGTGAGCTGGTGTGACCGATCAGACTCATGCGTGCTTTTTCCGATGATCGGTTAGGTGGGTGGAAGTTTTTCAAATTTTTGGTCACTAGGTGACCATGACCGGTCAGACTCATGGGCCCTTTTTCCGTGACTGGTCTGGCGGGTGGACGCGCAGATTTAAAAGTAACGAACCAGATTTCTTTTAGAACACAACCTACACCTCTTATACTCAGAAATTTTCCCCTTCTCTCTCTAAGAAATTCCCATGTCGCATGTCTCCACCCCAAAATACTCGATCAAATCCCCGTATCTCTTAAATTTCTTCAAGGATCTTTCTTTTTTCTTTGATTTTAAGTACTTGGAGGTGGGTTCTTGGTTGGAGAGGGTTTGGTTGAGCTTCATTCCATCATTCAAACTAGGGCTTCTCCATTTGTGCTCAAATCTCTTATTTTCTTCTTGAGGTAGGGATTTTCTTACTTTTCTTACTTATTTATGACTTATTATAAGTGTATTGTATGCTTACCCTTTGTGTTAATGGTTTGAATATGTATAGGTACGTGTTGGGTGTTCTTATTTTGAATGTGCATCATCTTGGGTTGCTTGATCCTATGTTATTCACTTACAAGAGTGTGGTATGATTTATTTAGTAGAAATGGTGTATCTTATTCATTAGAATCTAAGTCATGGTTGATATATCTCACCCCACGTCCCACTGGGAAGGTTAGGAATATTGTGAAGGACTAGACTCATCGATGGGAAGGCTAGGAATATTGTGAACTAGACTCTCAGCAGGAAGACTAGGAATGTACGAACTAGACTTGTCGATGGAGATGATAGAAATGTTGTGAACTAGACTCCCCGACGGGAAGGCTAGGAAATGGGACTAGGATTCTACGGGAATACTAGGCATGAGATATCGTCATTAGGGATTCGAAAGTGTTACCTGATGACGATGGGAGCAATTATGTGAAATGAGCCTCTGATAAGTAGGCTTCGAATTTGGGAACGATTCGGTTGTAATTTAATGTCTCTTATCATAATACATTGAAGTTACGCATTGTTGTTTACCTTCTAATCCATGACATTCTATCTTCACGTAAGATTTGCATAGAATTTCTCTACTGGACTCGTTAGCTCAACCCTTATTATTTTTCAGGTACATTCCCTGAGAACTAGCTTGGATTTGGTATGGAATGTTAGATTTTTGCATGACATTCTAGGAGCTACATTCGTAGAGTTATTTAACATCTTTTACACATCCCTTTTTGAAAAGATGTACCATAACTCAGGTTTACTGAATGTCATAATCTCTATGTAATATTTTGAAATTATCTTTTATAAAATTGTAAGAACTTGGCGCATCTTGGTATTTAACTAATGGTATTTTGGGCATTGAGTGAGATTACGTGGTTTTTTGCTACATTTAAATGTTTTGACATTAGGTGAAAAATTGGGGGCGTGACAATTTGGTATCAGAGCTTAGATTAGAAAACCTTGAGACTGTGGGGAGGCTTTTAGCCTCACTGGGTTCAAACTCATTGTATTTAGACATGAATTGGGTGCTTGTATGCTTGACATGCATTGTCATTGCATATCACATGAATAGACTTATATGTAATTGTGTTAGGAATTTCTGTGGGATAATTGCCCTTGTGAGGGCAATATTTGTTTGATTTTGATAGTGGTTTCTTTATTATTGTAGCATCATGCCTTCGAGACATGCAGTGAGATTGGGTGGACCTCGAGATCGGGGTCGAGGTCGTCATTGTG
>JABCMJ010027262.1:0-15395 GCA_014822125.1 Arbutus unedo | reverse complement strand
TGCTATGGGCTATATAAGATGTGGACCGGAGAAAGTAGAGAAGAAGGTTGGTCTCCACTGTTAAAGGAGACTTTTTACCATTTTTTCTTCTTTTGTACTCTTGCTTTATTAAGGGCCAACGAAGCTCTCGTTTTCTTTCTTATTGTATAGGTAACTGTGGTGATTTCGGTTTCTAACGGTGGCATAACAAGATTAGCTTTGTCAGAGTCCCCACCTCTCTCTCTCTCTCTCTCTCTCTCTCTATCTCTCATTTTTCTTTCTTGAGAAACATCATGCTTTTCTTCTAGGAGTAGGTAAATTACTTTATTTGGCAAAAATAAAGTAATAGTGAAGACATGAAGCACCTTTATTGCTTTTCTTCTTGTAAACATCATGTTTACAAGACTAATAGTGAAGAATTATTTTAGGAGTACATGAAGCATCTTTATTTGACAAAAATAGTACTAACATTGATGATATTATGATCCGTATTGAGTGATGCATTTATCCAGGCGCTCCTTCCTCCTGGGTCATTGGACAACTCAGATTTGGCCACATAACCCAACTAAGCAAACAGGGCCTTGAACTCAATCCCACTGCGTCTGGGCGGAGCTTTGGATTTGCATTAACTTTTGGAACTGTTCACTTCCCATGTCATTTCTCTTAGAACATTACTGCGTTGGAAATTAATTATGAATAGCATTCTGTTTCTGCAGATTATTACCTTTTGGTATTTTTTTTGATATGTTTCCAGTCTCTAGACCAATTTTCTCTTTTCTTTTTCTTTTGTGAAATGATTTCAGCTAGTTTTAACGATGACATTCTTCTGGCACAAAAGTAATGAGAAAAATAGAAAACCATGGTTTGGGACCGGTTGGGCATGTATGCTATCGGTCCTTTTCTGTATTGAAAGCAACCAGAGCACACAGCCAATTTACTTGTCTAAAAAAATCTAGACATTGTTTGGAATAGTTCAGCTTTACTTTTACACACATCAGCAACAGATGAGGTGTTGATCCAGCTTGTGGTAGTTGGGTTGATCGCAGCATCACCTCTCCCGTCGTCGTTCGTCTTTCGCTTGGTCAGAGTAGGAATTTAGAGTTGCTCGACTTTTGCATAGTTTTCATTTTCTTGTTATGAGTAAGAGGGGTTTATGAGAAAAATAGTGGTTAAAAGTGAAAAAAACAGAATCTGGGGGAAAAATGTTGAGGGGGAGAGAGAAAATGGACCAGTAATGAGTTCATGAAGACCAAAATATTGGCAGTGACCCTTCCAAGGTGGAGAAGCCAACAAAAGAATTACATGCTGATAGATGAGGACTGCACAGAGAGAGGGACCACCACTTTGTTTGGCATTTTATTCCTGTCAATAATTTCAGCCTTGATGCTTGACCAAACCATGATATTAACTGCATCGAAATAGTCCCTTAGGGTTGTGTTTGGTTTCTTAAAGTTTCTGGGTACCTAGTTTTCCGAATATTCTAGTAAGCCTTCTACTAAGAAGAAGAAACAAAAAAAAAAAAAAAAAAAAAAAAAATGAACACTCTTCTCAGATGCGCGGCTTGTGTGCAAATAGATTATCATAATCTTTCGAGGTTACAATAGAGCAGCCATACTGTAATGTTGGATCATTGCCTCTCCGGACTTCAAAGATTCAATGACTGAGTCATATCTAATTGTCTGTACTATAAAAGTCTTTAGGATACTTGATTTCTTCTATCTGAAAATCCTATTGACCATAAGTTTTGTTGATGTTTATCCATTTTATGCACATGAGAATTTTATGCAGGAAATCAACATCTGCATGTTCTTTCTGTTAGAATTTAGCACACGAGACAGACAATGATTAGAAATACTTGATCCTTATCTATAAGCCAAAAACTTAGACTTTATTTCGGATTAAAATTACTTTATTCTTGATTGGAGGACTTTAGATAATTTTGGATTCACCATTGTTATGGCCCTTCAGATCTGATGCTGACATTTGAATTATACATAGCCAAAAAGGCATGGATTACACTTATTCTTTCTTGTGTCTATGTGGTGCATAATGACCCACGTAGTCATTGGTTAAGAAGGAACACATGTACTTTAACTACAGGGAGCGATTGTACTTGCAGTAAAAACAATCTGGAAAAAAGAAACATGCAGAACGTATGGTTGGAAGAAGATGAACTTATATAATTTGACAATTTTGAACAAATCCTATGATAATATCAGGAGATTTTTAAAGAAATTTTGTAGCAATTTTTTCTTCAAAACCCTCAACAAATTAAGAAAAAATAAATTTTATTACGGTGAAATGTACAATAATGGGTTCGTTAGACCTTAATTCAAGAGTATTAAGATCTTGTTGAATTTTTTCTGTTACTTAACACCAATTGTTGCATAAGCAAGCTTTTTTTCCTCCTTTTCGTAGTTCTACAGCATGTCACTATTCATTACCGTCATAAAAATTCACATTCTCTCTCCTCTTTCCACATCCACTATGAACCATTGTCTATAATCGTCATCGAAATTGTGGTAGGCCGAATTACTGTACTGACCCTTCAAGAGCATGTTGGGGTTGAAGCGTGGGTCAAGCCCAATATTGGTTGGGCTTTGTCCATAGTAGATCTTGATTGTGGGTGGGTCAACAACATGTGTTGTCGTCATGTTGAATTGTCGACCGGCCAAAAGATTTTCTACATAAGAAAAGATGGTTAGGTGCATGGGTTGTTGCCAAGTTGAGCTGTCAATCTATCGTACGGCCAAGTGGCTATGTCCCTTTTCTGAGAATGGAAGGTGGCCCGAATAGAAAATGCAAGACTGACAAGGTTTATGTTTAGGAAACTCTTGCGCTTTGAGGAAACGGCCAGAATTGGTAATGCATAATTTGGTAAGGAATCCATGATGAAAGGAAAAAAAATCCCACGATATTCAATCATCAAACCAAGGTACTTGATGGCTTATAAATAGAGGGTTACAAAGCAAAATCAGCTACGGTGTCAATTACAAGTATAATCAGTATTGTGCTTCCATCTCACGTTCTAGCTTAAGCATCACTGAAGCGCCTTCTAGTTGATAATGGCTAGATGACACTAATAGGTTATTCTCTGCGGATGCTACAGGTGCAATTTAGATTTAGGAGATGAATGGATTGGATTTGTGGATCTTCGCAACCCCACAATTGATGACTTTGCTAGGATGAGAATTTCATTTTTTTGATCAATATGATGACGGGATCTCTATTGATGAGGAAAGTTAGGACAACTAGGATCAATGGGAACGAACCTGTAGGACCTTCTGCTCTTGGAGAAAGGGATTCCTTGTCACTAGAAGGGGTCACCAGGCTAACCCTGTGGGAATAAATCAAGCAGCTGGAGCATGTCTGGAGAAGGGGGATTGAGCCCTTGACAATATACTTTTGGAGGTCCTTTAGCTCATCACAGAAGTTTGAAAAAATTAGGTTGTGCTAGCCATCCATACACGGGATGGGGGTCACCAGAACCTCTCCTTCAGATGGAATCATGAACAGTCTAGGCGAGTATCAATGTGTCACAAGTTGGGTGCACGAACTGGAGGTGTCGACTGTCGTGATAGTGGAAATAGAGTGCATTGTGTGCAAACTCTAACACTAGACTGATAGTTAGGCATATGTAGAGAAGATCGTAGGGTCTCGGTGTTATAGAGAGTGGGTGACCAGGAAGTAGACAACAGTCCGACACTAGGACCGCATCGAAGAGGTCGACAAAACTAAAAAGAGAGGATTTGTGAGACATATTAGACCAAGCAAGAAGAGTCGACAATTGAGGGTCGGCTCTTGGTGCAAAGCCTGCTCAATCTAGGTCAAAAATTACTCATGAACGGCTTATCTTGTCCCCATTCACTTCTGAGATTGAGTCGGTCAAACCTTCACACCAGGTTTTACCCATCCTAAGTTTAACAAGTATGAACTGAAAATCGACTCATATGCTCTCTTGGTTCACTACAAGCAAATGATGCCACTCTACTCAACTGATGATGCTCTGATATGCAAGTCGTTCCCCTCTAGTCTCGGGGAACTTGACCTTTTATGGTTTGACAAGCTTTTAGAGGGATCCATCTCCTGCTAGAAGGATCTCTATATGGCCTTCTCAGCTCGGTTCATCACCATCATAAAATTTAAAAAGGGGATGGATGCATTGCTCGGTCTAAGGAAGGCAAGGGCCGAGTCATTATGGTAATACGCAACTCGGTATTGGGAGTTGTACAATAAAATCGAGGAGTGCGGCCCCAAAATCACAATCACGTCATTCAAGTTCGACTTTGATCCCAAGAGTAGGTCATTTAAAGATTTCCTGTTAGTCCCTCCAACCAATATGGACGAGCTAATGAGCCAAATTGAGTTACATGCTCGGCTGAAAGAGG
The DNA here is from genome assembly GCA_014822125.1 of Arbutus unedo. NCBI lineage: Eukaryota > Viridiplantae > Streptophyta > Magnoliopsida > Ericales > Ericaceae > Arbutus > Arbutus unedo. The sequence continues at coordinate 11,028 of JABCMJ010027262.1, read as the reverse complement.
CTGAGCAAAAGAGAAAATGGGCCAAATAGAGCGTCACTTTTAAGATTGAAGGAAATAAGAAACGATGAATGGAGACCAATGTAGGTTGGTCAGGTGAGAAGAGGGAGCCTCAACCACTTGAGTTTGTAGCAAAAAAGATAACCTTTAAGATACCATTGTACCAGCTCATAACAAAGATAAAACATGTTTCATATGTTCAAACAAGTTGATGGAGGAACCAAAGATGAACTAGAGGTAGAGGTGTCCATATCACAAGGATCGAGGACACCTGAATATGAATTGTCGACAGTTCAAAGCCCATTTAAAGGAATTAGTTGTCGCTAGACACTTGGAGGAGTGGATCGATGAGGAGAAAACAATGGTACGGATACCGGAGAACAACAAGCGGGCTGCCCAAAAAAATTATTAACAAAAGTGATAGATATACCTTTATACACTCATCCCATTCTTGTGAACTCCAATTAACGATGATGTTTATGATCCCATAACTAATATCGTTAATTGGAATGCACAAGAATGAGACGAGTATATAAAAGTATATCTATCACTTTTGTTAATAATTGTTTTCCTATTTGTTTGAAATATAAGTTAAAATGATGGTCCATAATTATGAGATTGATGCAATTATAGGTACAGGGTAATTCAAATGCTAAATAATTTTGCCATAGTGGACTACAATATGCAAATGAGTTGAAAGCTTTGTTTGACGGTGTTAGAGCAACTGGAAATTTTTCATGGGGTCCATCAAAAGAAGGGCTGCCTACAAATGGCTTCAATAACAATCACAATCACAAAACGTTCATTAATTTTGATGCTGAATCTTTTGAGGAATCGAACAATAAATGTCAAAAGAAAAACAAATTTGATAATTTTGATAGACAATTGATTGAAGCTTTTCAAACATTTCAAAATTTTGATGGAACACTTGTAGAAGAATGCAATCATGCTTTGGATGAGATGCATCTTCTGGATATGATTGACACATTATACATAGTTGCATGTAGCATTTTTTGCGAGAGTAAGGTGCACAGGAAGTAATGGATGCTGCTACTTTAAAAACTACAAATAATTAGAAAAAATTAGATAGAGTTGAATGGGAAAAAATTAGGATAACTTTAGTAGAAATGCAGATAATTTTTGCACTTGAGACATTGTTTATGGTTGTTTTTTCTACTTATGTTTAGGTAGAGCTCTAGCTTTTAATAAATGTCTTTTTTGTTGATGGATTTGTTTGAAATTGTTTAGTTATGAGGAGTATTTTTCTTTTCTTAAATATTGTTCATTTAATATTTCATGATAGCTAGCCTGTCTTTTTTCTTTTACCTAATTAAATATTGATGATGGTGTTACAGTATGTTGTCGAATGAGCAAAAGAGTGCATTAGAGGTTATCGTGCTTATTCTGATTATCAAAATATTGAGAAAGAAACATATTGAAAGAAGATCTGATACTGACTCTTTGCTTATCGGAGCTGAATATGTGAAAGAAACTCTCAATAGAAACCCAAAGCATTGTCAAGAAATGTTACAGATGAAAAAAAGGAGCATTCATAAATATGTGTCGTCCCTTTCGAATCAAGAGATGACTTGAAAGTAGCCGTTATTTATACATAGAAGAAAAGGGCGCAATGTTTGTCATAGTATTGAGTCCAGAACATTCGAAATTATTTTGTCAAGAGAAGATTTAATTATTCATCACAAACAGTGCACAAATACTTTTATAAAATATTACATGTTATGTTGAATTGTTTTTAGAAGAGATGATTATCCCTACAATGTACAATCAACTTGCACATCAAATACGTGATAATCGTTAGATTAGACGAACTACATATACCGCTTTGGTATATTTTTGTAGATTTTATTTTTTTATACATGACACATGACGTGAGTTAGCATACTATCAATACTCTACTTTAATATTGAAATCTTATAAGAATGCGGTATGTGCACTTGATGAAACTCTTATTTCCGCTGTAATACCACATGACCATATAGAGGAAGAGTAAGGGGAGAATGTTATCACAATGTACTTGCAACATGCGATTTTGATATGCTATTCACATTTGTTTGGGCTGGCTGGAAAGGGGTGGCACATGACTCAAGGGTTGAGAGAAATTATGAGTGATCTTGCTAACAACTTTTCAATTCTTCCATCAGGTTAGATGATTTTTCTTTTTCTAAATAGGATGCTTGTATTACATATCATGATTTTTTTCTTTTTTTGTATAGGAAAATACCTTTTATGCGATTTAGCATATACTCATAGTCAGGGATACATGGCCCCATACCGAAGTGTACTATATTAGTTGTCTGACTATCAAATTGATCGTTGTCCTAGAACAAAAGAAGAGTGATTCAACCTAGCACATTATATTGACAACTCATTTTTCAATACTTAAAAGAATGTCATCATATCTTTTTGCTGCACAGAAAAATATAGTAATTGCAAGTATGATCATACACAATTACTTACGGAGACTTTGCATTTTTTATTCTTTTTTTGACATGTTCAACGATCTAATTTTTTTATGGCAACGCTCATCAATACGAAGATAATTTAAAATTAGGAGATGGTTCGAACCAAGTTGACTAGATTTTTATGCTCAACTTACATGAATAAATTACAACGCAATTGAACATTATTAACTATTTTTGAACTTTAAATGTAATTTTAGTACTTTAGCCATTGATGTTTTTAGTGATCAATAAATTTTAAAGTAATTGCATTATCATGTTTCCTAAATTGTGTATGTTGTTATATTTTTTTAACTTTATGTTTTATTAGTTTTATTGTGTATGTCATAGCCGTGGTTTCCGTTTAATTTTTGTATCCCATTATCAAAGATTAATAAAATTTCATTTTTGGTTGGTTAAAAAAAATGTGTATGTTCTATCATTCCTTGTGAGCATATGGAGAACTAAGTTGAAAAATCAATAAACTTCAACTCCTTGTTCATACTAAACAATTTAATTAGTTCAGTACTTAAATTTTATCACAAAACAAACAAGTTTATGCTTAAAAAATTTAGTATCCAATTTTTAGTGCTTAATTTTTAGTTTTCAATTTTATCAAATAACCCCTTAACCTATTCTATTTAAAGTGCTGAAAATAAGTTATCAAACAACCCCTTATAGCTCTATTAATGGAGGGTGACAATTAAAAGTTGATCTAAAGTGTGAGGTTAGAATGTTCAAATTGAAAGCGAAGGGTGAAAAATAATTCAAGTATAAAATGTAAGGGTGCAAAGTATACTTTACACGTTTTGAATTTATTGAGATGTAAAGCGACACCGATCATAGGAGTCAGTTTATCAAAAAAATTATAGGGGTGTACAAAATATAAAATTATGATCAAAACTTTAAAAAAATTTAATAAAGTCAAAAATTAAGTAAAAAACAAATAGATTATTTTTGTTTTTCCTTAAGTTTTTTTTTTTAAATTCTTTATTTCTCTCGTCCGAAACAAAAAATCTACAAAAATTTGACATTATTTTAATAAAAATAAAAAAATAAAAACAAAAATACTAAAAAACAAAGTTGAGCCAGACCTTATACATCATCAGCATCATGTGAAAAACTGGCTCTTCTTATGCAGTCAGGGGCCCAACAGGGCAGTCAGATGCCATAAATTAACGTACTTATTTTTGGATCACTTTTATATCCATATTACTTTTTCCCCGCACAAAAAAATTGTTGGAAAAAATAATTTTAGAACATATATTAATTTGTTTAAAATTATTAAGAAGTGAATAGAAAATTAACTCTTATTAATTTTTAATTAATATTAGTTGAAGAAATTTAAATAGAATTTATTTCTATTGAATTTTATATGATTTTATTGTGATATTTATTAGTATAAAGTCGTGTCTTGTCGTTGATATTTATTCGGATGAATAGTGTCACGAATTCTTCTATATAAGAGTGTTCCCTCCATTTGTTGATAGGGACTTTTTTAGGGAGACATATGTTAGAGTATTTTTGGATTGATTTTTCATTTATTGTTTCGAGTTTTGAGTTTTCATATGAGATAGTAAAAGTTTATTATTTAGTTCGCTAGGCCCATTGATTGGAGTGCTACTTCGGTGGGATTCGATCATTTTATCCTGGGAGACAAGCGCCTATTCAAATCGTAAGCACCGTAGCGAGGACGAAATTTGTTTTAAGAACATAGTGTCTAAAACTAGACTTGATCATTTTTGTGATTTTCAAGTTCTATTTTTTTATAATTTCATTATCTTTGATTTCGTTATTTTATGTTACGGTAACACAAAAAATACACACAACATTTCTAACAAAAATAAATAAAAACCCAAATTGGTGGGAGGCTGGATAAGGGATAGAGTAAGAGGAGATCAGTAGAAGTGGTCACTATTGTAAGAAAAAAGAATTCTATTATTATATTAAAAATTTGTATATAAACTTATTTTTGCTAAATAATTTGGAAAATTTAGTTTTTGTTCTCGAATATATATTCACCTTTACGTAAAAAAATTCCTGGCTCAATTCTCGCTGGATGATCCCTATAGAACTAAAGGAATGAGAGAGTTTATTGTGTATTATGCACAACAGAGTATAGTGTGCACGAAATCGATAGTGTTCACGAAATCGATAGTGTTCTTGTCAGGGGCGGAATTAGAAATTTATTTTACCTTGGACTATATTTTGAATCAGACTAAATATGAACTAGATTGCACATAATAGGGGACTAAAATTATTCTGGCGAAAATTTTATATATAAAAAAATTAATTTGTTTTTACACCTAGGCTTGAGCCCACCTTTAGAACAAAGTGACTCCGCCCCTGATTTTGGTATATAAAATACTATTTAAAAATTATTTGACCAATATTTAACTATTTAATTAATATTTTATAATTTAAAATAATATTATTTTATCGTACAATACATCGTGCAGTGTGCAATGCACAGGTAAGTGCCGACGACAGATTCCAGCCCATAGTTTTGTAAACGGTCAAAAAGGTTGAAAAGATTAGCACCAGAGAAAAAAGCTTATTTGTAAACTTGTCACCATCTAGTCGTTACCATAACGTAAGGACGCTGTATAAATAATACTTTTCTACTATGACCATAACGCAATATGCCTTCCGTTGGCTGTTCTGGAAAACTAAAAATTAGTAATATATATATATATATATATAGAGAGAGAGAGAGAGAGAGAGAGAGAGAGAGAATGAGAGTCAATGTTTTAAATGTGATAAGTAGGTCGTCCAAAAAACTGTTTTTTATTTTTTTCACTTTGCACAGTAAGGTGGGTGATTTTTTTTTTTTTTTTTTGGCCATATAGTCACCCTGGATACAAATAATGCCAAGCAATTTTAAATTTCGATACACAATTTACAAATTTCAATGCACTTTTATTTACTTTTATAGGTTTTTTTTAAGAATTTTAATACACTTTTTCTGCTCTCTTCCATTTATGCTCTTGCTTTGTGTCTTGTTTAGTTGAAGTGTTGAACAAAGCATTTTCAAAATAAAAAGAACAGTATATGCCCATTTCGGATAAAAAAAAAATTGATCCGAATAGTTCAATGTTCAACTTGTTAAGTTTGTCATGTGTATTAAACATTAAGATGAACGGATATTGCCACCAAGGTGAACAAAACACTTTTTTTTTTTTCTAACAGCTACTATAATTATGAGAAGAAAACTCAACATAAACATGTATTTAATAATGTAGCTACCAATAATCGATCAGTGTTTCTTTGCATAATATCATAAGAAGTCGAAACAAAATGAATAATTCTGATCACTTTTTTTTAAATCCGAGTTGATACCAACATAAAGAGCACATCATGGGGTTCTCCTACCATTTGACATCTACAGCAAAAAGAAAGCAACAACAACAAATTGTGCTTAGACAAGCTGTAGCACATATCTAATTTTCAAAATACATGACAAGCCGTAATGTAAAAAACAACAAAAGTAAGCATGGTCTTTGTTAAAAGAAGCACAGGCAACTGGAAGTGTACTTTTGCACTATAATGGTATTATAGTGCGGTAAAACGATGCAAATTCGACCTCCATTTAAAATTGCTTGGAACTTGACTATATTTATATCAATTTAAAAAAAATCTCTAAACGGCTTTAAATAAGAGCAGAAATACATCGTTTCACCATACTACACCGCTATAGTATAAAAGTGCACTACAACATCCCATATAACAACCTTTGACCAAACCCAGATTTTAATTTAGTTTCGAGTGAATTTTCCAGTCAAAGGATGAAAATTGACCTTGTGGTTGAGGTGAATTACTTTGACAATACACCCACTACAAAAGCAAAGACTGAAGCAACAAGAAAATTCTTGCGTTTGATGAAAGCACTGATGTGAATTCATGTATGTAGCAAACGTTTTTACATTGCCTCTCATTTCATTGAACCAAACATCTCGAAAAAAATAAATATACAAATATGTACAAATACATACTTGAACCAGACACAACCAGAGAGTAGAACTTGGTCAATCTCATTAGCTGATATCTACAAAACAAACAACTGATGTGAAATATTGACATTACAAAGTAATTATTGGAATAACAACGCAATGATTGTAAGAATATCGAAATAACAAAGGACATTATTCGGATATATACTTAAACCATGAAGAAGATGAGAATCAAAATGGTATTTACTATTATGCTCTTGCCATAATCCTGTCTTAAAAAAACAGGCAAACCCGGGACCAGAACCCCTTCTTCTTCGTTGGCTGTTGAGACTTCAGGTCTTTCTTCGCAACGAAATCAGCCATGTACTCGACGATAGCCTGATGAATGAGAAGTGAAAAAAGTTAGGGACAAGTAAACATGCATTCGATCATACAACCCAACAAGCCAATCAAACAGAAGATTTTACCTGAGCGCCTAACTTTATAACTTGTCTTGGTGGCATTTCCAAGGGCGTTTCATCTGCGCGGAAAACTCTCAATTTTGAGAGAAACCTAAAAGATTCTGGAAGCTCTCTTATCTGATCATCGCATATATCCAACTCTTCAAGCATTTCAAGGTTTCCTATCGATTCTGGCAATGCTCTGAGGTCTGCAAAGTTCTTCCCAACATTCAACTTCACGAGACTCCCAGCGAAACAAAGGCTTTCAGGTATGGACTCAAGTTCATTGAAGCTAACATCAACTTCCCTCAATTTCAAAAGATTTCCCATCGTTGTTGGCAACCTTCTGACTTTGTTATAATGCAAAGTAAGAACCTCCAAGCACTCGAGTTTTCCAATTGCTTCCGGAAGCGCTTTAAGTTGATTGAAATCTAATCTCAGCTCCACAATCGACGAGCATGATCCGATTGTGTAAGGAAGTTCTTCTAGTTCATTTGTTTCCACGTTTAGTTTTTGTAATGCGGTTAGCTTTCCAACCACATCTGGTAAATGGGTAAAAAGATTTGAACCCAAATGAAGATTAAGGAGGTTGTTCAAGTTTCCAAAAGAAGGAGGAAGCGATTTCAACATGTTGGCATGGAGGTCAAGATCAGTTAGGTTGACTAGTTCACCAAATGATTCAGGAAGGTTTATTAGTTGGTTTGAGTGAACATCTAGCTTTGTTAAGGCGGAGAGGCTGCCAATGGTGGAGGGAAGAGCCATGATACGGTTCTGAGATAGGTTTAATTCGTATATATTCGATAACTTCCCAAGTGATACGGGAAGCCATTCTATATTCTCCATCAACTTGCCTTGAAGATCAAGGACCCCTTCTCCGGTTTTTGCAGAGTTTTCAATAATGGCTGCAACTTTCATTAGACTCAACTTCTGAGTGTCTCCTATAAATGCACCAAAAAACTATCTTCAGCCGTTGCAGTCTACCATGCATTATGTATTTACAAGAAATATTATTTGTATGCACAATTGATCCAATACTAAAGTGAAACAAAAACATTACCAACAAACCCAAGAAAGATATTCTCCTAGCAAAAAAAACATATGAAGAGGATAATTGATTGAATTCTTTAAGCTTGTGTCAGGATCCTGAATTTGTGGAGGAATTTAAACCTTGTAAAGGAAAATGATAGTAAAACTGAACAGAACAACCTGGCTCTTTACTTCATCATAGTCTCCAATTTTTCTCTCAATTTTTTTTGGTTTCCCCTCATAGTCTCTCCAGTCTCCACAAATACATGGTCTACGCCCAAAAAGAAGTGCATATTAAGTTCCTACAAAGCGCAATCCATGTCCACATACAGATCCAATTAGACTGAAAAAGCTTCATCAATTGATTTTTCGGGGTTTAGAAAAACCTTTTCGGGCAGCAAATCATTCCAACTTTAAGAGGAAAAACTATGTAGATGACAAGCGAAGCTTTGACTTTTCATAGATGCCGCCAGAAGAAAAAAAGCAGGGTATATGAATCACTAATTTTGGGCTTCAAAATAAATTTCTAAACATACACTACTTGCATAATTACAAAGAGAACAAGAAACAAAATTCAGTAAATTAGGGAAGTTCAAAAAAATAGAATAACCTGAAGTGAAAATAGTTGGCTTATTTGAGGAAGAACTCCCCACCGAACCCTTCAAAGCACCAACAATATTTCTATCAAATGAAGAACTCCTCACCAAAGCCTTGAAACCACCACCATCAATCTTCTCTTCTTCACCATACCTTTGCTTGATCTCAATTTCTCTTGCAATTTCCACAACTGAGTCTCCCAAATCGACCCTTTTCTCCATCCGGGTACCCCCAAAAACCAGCTCAGAAGCCCTCTGAATGAGGTCATCAAATGCCTGAAACATCTTGTCCACTTCAACCAAGTGGACGGCCTCTTTCTTCTGCTCATGGCTATGGAACAGAACAAGGTTTTTTCTCACATGTTGCAGCACAGAGAAGAGCTCCTGTGGGACGTCATGTGGGCACACTTGGCTTGAGATCTCCTCAAGCCCCTTCCGTTGTTCAGTATCCACAGTATCGAGTACAGATGTGGCTGCTTCAACCTCTTGGATTGTGGGTCTGGCGGGAAGGGATTTGTAGGTTTTCATTATTTCTTCTACTGCTTCTAAATAGGCAGGGGATGGTTCTGTCATGGACATTACGGCCATGACTCTCTCGGTTTCCAAGAGCTGGAATAATTGGAAATGGAGAGAGAGGGAAGGCTTTCTTGCATTTTATAGTCCATGTGGGCGAAAAAATGGGGTTGATCGTGTGTTTTTCATATAAGGAGGAATATTATTTTAGGAACCCAAATGAATTATTTAAAGCAAAGTTTATTCGGGATTGATCTGTGTTTAGTCTTATAAAAGTTCAGAAACTTTTTCCGGAACTCAATCAAAATTCTGGAGTGATATTTGAATTATTCATTACATAATTTTATTTTATAAAAAAAATAGATTCTAATTCTATACTTTTGTACAATGTAATTAAGTTATTGAATTATTAGGTTATGTATGTAGAAGTATAATTTAATTTATTTGAATTTATTTAGGTTAAATTATTTATGTTGTCTTCTGATGTCATTAAATGAAAATATATGTTTGACTTTGAATGCATAAAATCTAAAATATCCTTTACATAATCAATTTTTCAAATCAAAATATGGTATTTGTTGTTGAAAATCAATGTATTTATTGAGGACATTTACGTAATTTCATATATACCCTTTTTTTAATTTCAAAAATGAAAATATAAATATAAACTCCCATGAATACTAAGAATTTATTTAGTCCAAATGTTAAAAAAAATAAAGGGGTATTAATCTACAAATAATCTAATAATTTCCTTAATCCAAATCAATGTTATCGATATGGTACCGTATTGGCTGGTACGTACCGTTTTGGCATAAAATGGTACAAAGTGTCTTTAATACCGTATCATTCTCAATACGGACTCATACCGGTTGGTACCGGCAAATACCGGTAAATTTCTTTTGCTCTTAGTAAATTTTTTGGTATTTTTTATATTCAACTCCTAATTATTGTTCACCTTGAATGATCATCTTGAATAAATTATAATTTCGTACGATCATGTTGGATGAACAACAGTTGTTTCGTCACAGTACTTATAGATTGACAAGTTACACTTTAGCCAAGTATTCTACGAATAAAACCAATAACATTAATATCATATAATTTAATCATAAAGAAATTATAATCGATACTTAAACTGATATGATTTTCAGAATCTTGACCTAAATAGAGCGGAAACCAATATTTAAGATTAGACTATTTTATTAGCCAAAGAAGAAAGTGAGATGTGACAACTTCTCTCCTTTTACTTTTAAAACTTTTTCATTTTATTTTTGTCCTTTTCAAATTCAAATTCTGACTTCATCACTGAATATGATCTCTCCATTTTACACGATGGAGTCCTGCCCAGGAGGGTTGACCTAGCCAGAATGGTTCAAGGTGGTCGATATTGGCTTGTGGAACCTAAACAGTTTCCCTTTACCATTAACTCATGTATAACATGGGTTTATGGACAATGAGTTACACGATGGGCAACCATTGTCCATTCCCAATCTTAAACAACATTCAATTTCGTGTTGAGCCATTGAAGAAGCACCAAACACCACACAAAAATTTACATGATTTGATAAAAACATTATGTACGTTTGCGATGCACAATAGTAGCCTGCATTATATGGTAACATATTATTAAAAATGTTTTTGGTACTCAAAAGAAATCTCGCCACGAGCATATAATCCTTACCCCCATGTGTAGTGTAATAAATTGAATTTTTAATAATTTTTTAAAATCATTAATAACTATTTAACCTTCGTATTTTAATTATCAAAATTTGTTCGATCACTCGAGCGAGTTGAGGCCACTCGAGCTGCCGTTTGAAATTTCAAAATATTAGTTAGAGTTTTGATGACGGTTAATGGGAAAAATTAGTTTTCATCTAGGAATTCATGACCTTGATTGCATGGTTTATGAGGATTTTTCGCTATAAAAACCCAGGCCATTTCTCATTTCTTCACAAATTTTGTAAAACACCATAGATTTGAGAGTTTTGTGTGTTTTTCAACAGAGTTTGCAAGTCAAGGTTCCGTCCAATTTTTCCAATGATTCAAC
>JABCMJ010027258.1:0-25729 GCA_014822125.1 Arbutus unedo | reverse complement strand
GGGTGACCTACTGGGAAGTCCATGGAATTTGGGCGGCAAAAGCGGACAATATTGTACAAGGCGGGAGCAGGTCGTTACATTACTCCTTGTCTCTTATATTTTTTGGTTATTATTTCTGCTCGTGTGACCGAGGTAGACAGTATTTTTAGTGTTGTCCCCCTACCCAGGTAGTTGTTGTTCGTCTAGCTAGGTCCTATTTGTTTTGAGTTTGATTCAGGCACCAAAGCTGCTTGGCAAGTGGCTGCTAACTAAATCCGCTTGGCCAGAGACCATTGGGTTTGATCCGATCGACAAAAAAAAAATTGCTCAGCAGAGACCTCTTGGGTTTGATCTGACAGGCAACAGAAAATCGCTTTGCCAGAGATCTCTCGGGTCTGATCCAACTGGCAATTGAAAATCGTTCAGCAAGAGACCTCTTGGGTTTGATCCGAATGGCAACTAAAATCGTTTAGTCGGAGACCTCTAGGGTCTGATCGGACCGATAACTGAAAACTACTCAGCTGAAGACCTCTTAGGTTCGATCCGACTAGCAACTGAATCCTCTCAGTCAGATACCTCTTGGGTTTTATTCGAATAGTAACTGAAACTGCTCAGCTGAGGACCTCTTGGGTCTGATTCGATTGGCAAACTAAATCTGCTCAGCTAGAGACCTTTTGGGTCTGATTTGACCGGCAACTGAATTCGCTCAGTCGAAGACCTCTTGGGTCTGATTTGATTGAAAACTGAAAACTATCAGTCAAAAACCTCCTGGGTGTGCTTTTGCACTTGTGTTGTTTCTTGTATTCTCTATTAGAAGAGAACCATATCACAAGGAAAATTTTTATTGAGAGTGTTGAGGTTGACTAGGCTTTTATTGACACACATCAGAGGCATAGTTTGGGAAAATAACAAAAATAGGTAAAAAACAAAAAGAAGGCAAAGAATATGTTGGAATGTCCGGATTGGTTATTCCTCTTTTGCTTGTCGTCCTTTGAGGGTGGCCACATAGCACTCCTTGACTGCCACTTTGTCTCCCTTCTATTTTTTCGTTCCATTTCGAGTGGAGAATTTTACAACCAGATGGTAGGTTGAAGAGACTGCTTTCATGCAATTGAGTGCAGTTCATCCTAGTATGGCATTATACACCGAGGGGTAGTCTACTATCAGAAACATGATTATCTTTGTTACTTGCTTCGGGGCAGTATTGAGGGTAACAGACAAATCTATTGAGCCTTAAGGCTGCACCCGTTCTCCAAAGAACCCTACTAGTGGCGAGCGTACCAGTTGCAACTTGTCCATCCCCAAGCCATTTCTTTGTAAGCCGTTCCGAATAGGATGTTGGCTGAGTTCCCATTGTCAATGAGTACCTTGTCAGTCAAGTAGTTTTTGACCATCACGGTGATGACAAGCGGATTATCATGGGGTTGCTGGATTCCCCCTATGTCTTCTTTAGAGAAGCTGATGGGCGGCGCTTCCATCTTCCTTTGTTTTGAGGATCTTACTATCATTATCTCTGCCTCTTCCTCCGTCTTGAGCCTTCTTACGTGGGCTTTCCGAGAGGAATTAGACTTACCCCTCTGAAAAATCTCCTAATATCATCTTGATTTTCTTGATCTGGTGGATGGGCTCCAGCTCTCAACCTTGTTCACGCTTTTCCCAGGGCTTAATTGATCTCTCTTGTTAAGCTTAGCGCTACTCGCCCCTATTTTGTCATCCTACTACAAACCGATTTAGCTTTCCCCTCTGCACCAGCTCCTTAACCTGTCGCTTTAGGTCAAAGCACTCAATAGTTTCGTGGCCATGATCCTAGTGAAAACAATAGTAATTCCTCTCGTCCCTGCTGGCTATATCTGATTTAAGTTTCTTAGGCCATCTGATCTCTAGTTCGTTAGCTATGTGCAACAAGACTTGTTCCAGTAGGGCAATTAGGAAAGTAAACCTTCTAAGCCCCTCTATGATCCTTTTCTTCTCTTCTTGTTCTCTTCTCACCGGCTCTTTTAAGCTGAGCTGTCTTGTCACTTCCATCAAGCCTCCTCTTCCTGACTTGTACCATTTGACTGCGACACGCAACCATGATGTCTTCATCATTCATGTTCTGTTGAGCACTCACCATCAACTCTGTCATGCTTACTAGCGACTTCTCTAAGAGGTGGTAGAAAAATTGTGTTGGTTGGAGCCGTCCCATGAAGACTGTTAGGGTGATCTTATCATCGACTATGTCAATGTGGAGAGCCTCGTTATTGAAGCGTTGTAGATAATTTCGTAGCAACTCCTCTCGGTGCTACTTGACTTTCAATAGGTATGTGGCCTAGAAGCGAGGGCGTCATCCACCGTAAAAGTGGTTGATGAACTGCTGGCTTAGCTACTCGAATGTATTGACAAATCTGACCTTGAGCTTATCGAACCACGCCTGAGCGGGGCCTCTGAATGTGGTGGGAAAAGTTTGACACATGACCTCGTTAGGTATCGCGTAGAGGGTCATAAAGGCGTTGTATGTTTTCAAATGGTCTAAGGGGTCGCTGGACCCATCAAACAACTCCATTTAGGGAGTTATGAACTTTGGGAGAACGACGCAGGGCATTACGACTTCTGTAAATTGTGAGCTCACCTTGGGTGCCTATCCTTCCATGCTGCTTGACCCATTTTCTTCCATCTACTTTGAGATGCCCTCAAGTTTCTCCCAGAGCGCTCATATCTCTACCTCCTATGTCATGGAGTCCTCTGTTTGGGCTACTCTGCCCAGCAGGGTAGGTCGTTTCTTCCCCTCGCTGCTGACCTCTTCCTTAAGGAGCCCTCCATCTAGCCCTTAGTTCTTGGGCTTCTCTCTTAGGTCTTCCATTGTCAGGGCATTGGGTGGGGTCAGGCCCTTGCACACCAATGCCTAGTTCTGCTCTACCATAGTTGTGACTAACTGAGTAAGGTTTTGCACCTGTGTTTTCAGTGGGTATGCATTCTGTGGAGCATCAATCCCTTGTCACCCGTTGTGAGAGGTGTTGCCCTGCTGGCTTCCTTTAATGGTCGATCTGGTGGTCACTATCGTCTCTAGTTATTTGATCAATTAAATTTGTTGATTTGTGAGAGAACTGTCGTTTCCACATACGGTGCCAAATTGATGATTCCAAGAAAATAGACAAATGGTGATCTAGTCAGCCTTTGTCGCCTAGGGTTCCTGCACACAAGTTTGGCGAATGAAGGGAGGGGACTGGTCCAGTCGTGGTCCCTCCAACGATCAAGTTAGAAACGTGTAATCGAGAGGTAGTAAACTGTATTCAACGAGTCTTAGTAATGATTGTCTACCTTACTTCAAATTGAGGACAGATACATCGGGGGGGGGGGGGGGGGGGGAAGGGGGGGTCTCCGGCTAAATGACGCCACTGATGGTGCTCTAACCTTGCCCTGGCCGATGCCCATCCTAATTTGACATGCGCTATTTTCGACTCCCTGGAAGAATCTGTGGGCGTTGTTTCTGAAATTTCATGTGCAGTTAGAGGCCATAATTCCGCTAGGCCTCCGTCTCCTATTTATGTGCGGCCTAGGGGAGTGGACCCCATGTCAGGGCTGTTCTACCCGACAATTTATGGGGTTGATCACCTTGCGGTGCTCTGTTATTCTCCAAGTCAGCTTGGGGCTTAACCAACATCTTGGTCAGCCTGGTTAAATCTGGCTCTTAAAAAACAATTGTACTTAATTTGATTATATAAGTCATAATACTTAGTTAACATGATTTTTTGAAGTAACAACTCATTTTGCAATCAATTAATGTTTTAGATCGTTAAGTAGATTTGTGCATATACATAATTCACACATGGGCCGCTACATGAAACCCATGCAGGTATTAAAAACACAAAAATATTTGTATGTACATGGAGTCACCATATATATCTCAGCTTACTCAGGTTTTTCAATAATGAGATTTATTTCAATTTTTTTTATCAAAATGTGAATAAATTAACTTCAACATCTTCATTTATCAAACGGAAAAAAAATCATGTCCATAGAAAATTGTATGCCAAAGAAAAAATGAAGTAATGTAAGTGATCTTTCTCTGTAAACGAATAATATTTGTGACTTTTCCGAACTCTCTTTGTATCAAAGTCTTTAAGAATCAAAATCAATTAATTTTTAAACTTCACTGAAATCTGATTCAGTTATTTAATTTAGTTTTTAAAAGTAAATCTGTTTCAGATTAATGTTTATTCCACATCGGACCAATACAAAATAATTTTCTTACACAAGTTTTAATACTAGTATGTTTCTACATGAACACATTATGAAATTTTTTAAAAGAATAGAAAAAATAATTTTTGTTTCAAATTAGTGAAAGAAAGAATTAAAATTGTAAAAACATAAAAAAGTTTAAAAATTACCACACACATGAATTTTTTTTATTAAAACTCTTTTACTTTTACATGAAAGTTTAGAATGTTTAGAATTGAGAGCCAATCTAATTTAGTCTTGGGAGCAAATTTTTTAAACATTTAGAATAACTCATTTAAGTCCAAGTTAATTTATCTAGTAGAGCAAGTAATTTAGATCTTAAAAGCAACTTATTTAAATTTTGAGAGCAAGTCAATTAATCTTCATAAGCAAGTTATTTTAGTCATGCAAAATAATTATGGAATTTTAAACTAAAGAAATATCTACGTCATTTCAAAAAAAAATTCCATAACCTTGATGCGCAATTCATGCTTTAATATATTTTAATACTTTTTTACTGATGTGAAATATTTTTTTGTCTTTTTCATTATTCTGAAATTTTCACAACATATTATTAACCGTACTCAATTGCTAAGAGCATGTTCAATAGGTTAGGTAAATGGTCAATTTATTCATTTTAGATACTCAATAACAAAAAAATACATTCCAAGAACCTCAATTAATGCTAGGTAAAATAGTTTTATAAATAGTAACTAGATAAATTCGGCTAATTACTATTCACTTATCAAATATATTTTTATATTTTTTAATCACATATCTTCCCCTCTTTCTTTTCAAAAACAAAAGGAAGAATAAATTAGAACAAAATTATATTTAAAGGTATGAAAAGCTATATTAGATAGAATTATTAAAATGATAATTGAAAAGTGACTAACTAAAATAAAAAAATAGATGATTGACTAAGCATTTGAACTAGAAGTTCTTGTACATGCTCTAACGTTACTATTTCTTCTTTTTAATGGCACTTATGGTCCGTTTGGATGGAGGGAAAGACAGAGAGATAAGTTTTGGAGGGGATAAAAAATTGACCTGACATATTTAACATGATTTGGGAGCATAAAAATGTAGGGGGATAATTTTTTACTCCTAGAGGGGGATAATTTTTGGGCCGAGGTGGGAGTGCCCAAAAATTATCCCCTCTCCCTTATTACAATTACAAAATAACCTTATCCCCTATTTTATCCTCCATCCAAATTAACTACTATTTTATCCCATTTTTTAATACTCCATCCAAACTATTTATTTTTTATCATCCTCTCAATAAACATCACATCAATATGAGTTAATCCTTTAAAAATAATATCCCTCTTATCTTATACCCCTCAATAACTTATCTCCTAAAAATAACCTCTCATCTAATCGGCCCATTAGTGAGTAGAAAGAAAAACACCCTACATAGATACACTCTCTCTCTCTCTCTCTCTCTCACTCTTCCAGACAACTGTCATAGGAGGGAGAAACATCTCTCTCTCTCTCTCTCTCTCCAATCGTTCATCGGAAACACCCAATTCTCGCTGCGAAACCTCAGTTCCGGTGACAACAATGCTAATTGACTTAACCTGATCTCTCTCTCTCGCTCTATTACACACATATACACTTTAAGATGTCCGTGTACGACGCAACGTTCGTCAACAAGGAGCTCTCAAAGCCGACCTCGATATTCGGGCTCCGTCTATGGGTGGTGATCGGAATCTTCGTCGGAGCAATCATCGTCCTCATCCTTTTCCTCCTCTCTCTCTGCATCACTTCTCGCCGTCGCAAATCCCCCAAGCTCCTCCACAAGCTCGCCGCCGGAAGCAACGAGCTCACGCCAGTCGTTTCCAAAGAAATCCAGGAGATCGTGCACGAAGCCGCACTGGATCACCGCCCGATGCATCCGGAGATTCAGATCGACATCGGGAAGGCGGAGCACCGGATCGTCTTCTCCGATCGAGCGCCGTCTAGTGGGGAAAGCAGGGCGACGAGCGCGACTGATACGGCCTCGTACGGCGGCGGCGGTGGTTCGATGCCTGAGGTATCGCATCTAGGATGGGGCCGGTGGTATACGTTGAGGGAACTTGAGGTGGCAACTAAAGGTTTGTCCGACGAGAATGTGATAGGTGAGGGGGGTTATGGTATCGTGTATCACGGTGTATTAGCCGATAACACTCTTGTAGCTGTGAAGAATCTGTTGAATAACAGGTATGAATGTTTTTTCCTTGGTAAATATTATCAATTTTTTTATGTTTAGCTCACTTCATTCTCACTTTCTGGACTCTTCTTATTTGTGTAGTTATGCCACTACAGCCATCTATATAGATATGGACGTGTGATGAAATTAACATTGACGAATTAATCAACAATTTCCAGAAGGAAAAAAAGAAGAAGAAAAACTATCAACATTTTTCCCATTTCTGTGTGGCTTTGGTTCTTTTTCTGTCTACCATAACTTGTTCTGTAACAATGGCTGAATTACGAGGAAGGAAGCTTTCCTTTTGTTCTTTTTTCAATTTTCGAGGAAAATTATCCTTTTGGGGGGTTCGATGAGTCCTCGTGTGCACCTGGTCCCCGAGAGAGCAAGCCCCTTGGTTAAGCTTTCTCTTTATTTTCAATTAGAATCTCGAACAACTGAATTGGGTTATTCTTGAGTTAGAATTTGCGGGAGAAGTGCCATCTTTTTCTTTCCCCAAAGCGTTGCTCCTTCAATTTCGAATCCTCTTAAATTGGTTTGACGATTATAATTGCAATTTAGTCAAATTCCAGAGCAGGTTAGATTAGATTTTAGAAGCTTTTTCTAAATTTTGGTCTGAATGTGTTGATTATTTTTATCATTAAGTACGAGTTCCACTTTAATCAGTTAGCTTTCCCCTCCCTACTTTCTCTACGTAAGATAAGATCTGGGGAACAGGGTGTGTTTTGTGCCTAAAGGCCACAGAACGTATGCTTTGCAGATAATATAGGGCTCACCAGACCAAAAATATTTGATCTGAACTGTTCAATTTGTCATGTTGTGTAGGTAATCACTGCAAAATTTCAGTTTGATCAGACATCTCTAGCCATGTGATCTAAGGATATCTACGTTAAAGTTCAATTTCAAAATCATTCCACCTGGTTTTTTAAAGACAATTATGTTTTGATCACATGAGTATTATTTCTGATCAACTAGAACTTTTGCATTGGTCGTGACGAAGAAATTGAGCGGCTCAGATCACAGAACAGGGGCAGCATGTGCTCGATACTGGCCCAATAGCATGCTTGTTATGCCCCCTTGCAAGATCTAGATTCCAACACCTCCTCCCTTCCCTGGCTTTCCCCCTTTCTTGCATGCAAATTATCTACCTTTTTCTCTTGAAATTGTTTCTCTTTGGATTTGGAATCTATGAAGCTGATGATATTAGGATTCTTCTACGATTTAGTCAACTTTAAGAGCAGATTACATTGGATTTTAGAAGCTTTTACCTCATTGCTTTCCAGTTTCCACACCCTTTTGACTGCTTTAGTGCTTTTTGACTCACTATCTGTCGACATTGAGATCTGCATTTTCCCCCTTCCCCGTTTTCTTGCATACATGATATCATGAGGCTACTGAATTATCAGGGGTCAAGCTGAGAGGGAGTTTAAAGTAGAGGTGGAAGCTATCGGGCGCGTAAGACACAAAAATCTTGTACGGTTGTTGGGTTACTGCGTGGAAGGAGCTTACAGGTATTGATATTTGTCTTTCCTATTCGAACCGAGTCATGGTTTCTTTTCGTAATGAAGAACGTCAACAAATGTTGTCTTAGTTGTTTTTGTTGTTCAGGATGCTTGTATATGAGTTTGTGGACAATGGGAATTTGGACCAATGGCTTCATGGAGATGTAGGAGAAGTCAGCCCTTTAACATGGAATATACGAATGAATATCATTTTGGGAACGGCGAAAGGGTATTGACTGAAATCTTGTGGAGTGGTTACATGTCCATCCTTTGTAAGCTTGGTGGCTTATTTTCATGTTCTTATTCTTGCAGATTGGCCTATCTCCATGAGGGCCTCGAACCAAAAGTTGTCCATCGTGACATAAAATCTAGCAACATACTACTTGATCGTCAATGGCATGCTAAGGTGTCTGATTTTGGGCTTGCTAAGCTTCTGTGCTCTGAGAGAAGTTACGTGACAACTCGAGTGATGGGAACATTTGGGTTAGTTAACTTCCATGCTTAATTAACTTGTTTTCCATGTCCATTTTGTTCCTTGCTTTTAGTGGTGATTCAAGCTTATTGGAATTAAGTTGGGGTATATCTGTTTTTGTTTTCTTGCATCGTTTAATTACTAATACGCTATGATTTTTCTAGTTATGTTGCACCGGAATATGCTTGCACTGGTATGTTGAATGAAAAGAGTGATGTATATAGCTTTGGAATACTTATAATGGAGATAATCACTGGGAGAAGTCCTGTTGATTATAGTCGACCAAAAGGAGAGGTTAGTGTTGAAATATTTTGCGTTATCCAATTTCTTTTCACCCCTCTATTGCTCGATCAGTTTTAAAAATTTCAAGGGAATGAATGTATTGCAGGTGAATTTGGTTGAATGGTTGAAGGCAATGGTTGGAAGCAGACAATCTGAGGAAGTTGTGGATCCAAAGTTGCCTGAGATGCCTTCTTCAAAAGGGCTGAAGCGTGTTCTTTTGGTCGCTCTTAGATGTGTTGATCCTGATGCACAAAAGAGGCCCAAAATGGGACATGTGATTCATATGCTTGAGACAGATGATTTACTTTTTCATGATGTATGCTCCATCTCATCATTCCATGAATTGCTTGTTGAAACTTTCAAAACTATGCTTCCTCAGATTAACAAGATCGAACAAAACATCCATCTTGTGTTTCTTTGAGTCCCTGCCACTTAAGAATCATTTTATTTATTTGCAGGAAAGACGAATTGGGAGTTCCCAGCATGATCATAAAGAAGAGAGTCGCGATGTTTCGAAAGGAGGTGATAAGCAATTTGTTGAAGGTGCCTCTGATACAAGTGAAGGGGATTGTAGTAGGAGACGTGACCATCCAACTAGACTGAGATAACCCTATGGTGTATGTTACAAAGGGTTCGAATTTCATCAATTCGTTTTTTTGTGTTATTTATAAGCCTTTTCTTGCCATGTCTTTGTATATCTAAATGACTGATTCATCAGTTTTACAAGAATTATATGACCGATTAATTTACTTTTTCTTTAGTCATGAAATAGGATTGGAATCTGCAATGCATACGTTGTACATGCTTTCATGGACCTGCTTACATATTTCATTTTAGTGTCTGGGCTGTTCTTTAACCTTCAATTCGGTTCTCCTATTTTGCTTCTTGAGTGATTGATTACTCTCTTACCCAAAGCCCTATTGATATGCACTAGAGTAAGAGCTGTCGTGTACAAATGCGTGTCTTAAGAGTTGGATTCATGTAATTCTAATATCAGGACACAGAGAGACTGCAATGTATGTGTGTTTGTTAATGTTTTTCTTTGGTAGACTGTCTGATAAACTGTGGTTAGGAAGAATATGTGGTGCTTATATAAATAATGGGTGCTTTACTAACGTTATATAAAAAATAAGTGTCGCCCTGAGTGCATGTCCAACTAAAATGTTGTGGTTGTGTGGGGGCATGTATCGCGTGCTCTGACCCGAGTGTCCAAATGTGTACTTCTTACTACATTTCAAAGGGTTAGCTCTTTGTTCCAATGCACTCTTAGTTTGTGTTTTCAGATTTTCACTCTTTAGAAGCCAATTGAATGGAGGATTATTTTGAGAGGGATAAATTATTGAGGAGAATAAAATAAAAAGGTATTATTTTTAGAGAGTTGGTTCACATTAATGTGATATTTATAAAGTAGATAAAAAGGTAAATGGTTTAGATGTGGTATTTAAAAAAAGAGATAAAATAATATTTGGTTTAGATGGAAAATAAAATGAGAGATAAGATTGTTTTGCAATTGTAATAAGAAAGATGGGTACTATTCTTGGTTAATATTCGGAATAATTTTTGGACAAAGTGGGGTGTCCAAAAATAATATCCCTCTAACGGGAATTATTTTTTGAAGAAGTGAAAAGTTATTCCTTACATTTTTGTTCTCACAAACTATGTCAAATATGTCACGTCAACTTTTATATTCCTCTAAAAATTATTCTCCTTGTTTATACTCTATCCAACCTAGCTCTTAGAGAATGCGTTGAGACAGAGAACAGTAAGTTTGGGGGTCCATTTATCCGAGGCCTATGTATGGAACGGAACCTGTCAATACAAGTGCTCGTCTTCTCATGGGATGTTGAACATTCGAAGGATGTGAATGAAATGGAATACTCCGGTCTCTCGATAATTAAAAGGTTTCTTAGTTTAAAAATCTCCAATAATGACTCCGCTATCTACCATTAATGACATGCAACCAAAGAGATTACGGTTTTAACATTTTAAAGGTCCTTCATGGATCTATTTATCTCAATTTTATTCTTGGTTGTTTGACACATGAATTTCCATCTACAAAAGGATTCTCGTATTTTGTTTCTTCAAGTGAGAGACAAACAGACACGAGATAATTCGATAGGCGGACATAATAAGGTGTTATTTCGTTCGTGTGAAGCGTTTTACCCTGGGTGACAACGCTTAAACTATTCTCCAACACAACTATGAGGCGACGATTTTATCTTAAAGGGATTGTGTTAAAATACATGACTCAGTTCAGTAATATTGTTATGTTTTGTATTTCAATTCTTGTATTGTTGAATCTGTTCTGTACATATTTGATTTGATTATTGATGGAATAGATGTATATTTTCTAGAGTTCCGAGCAATGTATGAATTTGTTGCGTATCATTTTCCCAACAAGGACCCACAGAGCCAGAAAGTTCAAGGAATATATATAAAGAGCATGACTTCCAGCTCTGAAAATTGGATGGTCATGTGAGGTGTAGAACAATTGGTGGCTTTGGCTAATAAGAAATTTATATATTCAACTGGCAGTGGGAACCCCATTTATCTTATCGTAGGTAGCGGACCAGCAAGCTGGGCCTGCATCATGTTCTTGTCTGGACCATGGGGTCATGGTTATGGGTTTCACCATCACTGGCTCGCTGGACTTTGGTTGTACCTACACGATGTTGACACGTGGCATCTACAGACTCAAAGACAGCTGGCAGTGAGTGTATCTGATAAGTTCCTTGTCCATTTGAATCATTAGATTTTTAATTTCTCTAACTTGGTCTAGTTCAAATCATACAGTACTTGATTAAATTCTTACCTGCCTTAAGGTTCGTCCTTTTTTTAATTATATTATTTGTTTTCCTTTTATTTATTTTTTGCTGTTTCTTAGATTTATCTCAATTTTTTTTTATAAATTATTAGTTCATCTCAATAAAAGAAATAAAAAATGAAAAATGAAAATAAACCAAACTTGAAATTCTTTCAAAAGAGACATAAAAAATTTTATCTATTTTGGATTGTTTTTGTTTTTAGTAAATTTTTAAACCTTTTGGTCCCAAGCTTTCAAAAAGTTTGAACAGAAATACAAATAATTCATAAATTTTTCGGTAAATTACACTGACCTCCCTTGAGGTTGCTAACAATTATGGAGAACTCCCTCTAGGTTTTTAAAATTACACTGCCCTCCCCTATTTTACCTGACAATTATGTCGGACCCCATTCCCGCCAATTTCACATTCACGGTGTTAACTTTTCCGTTAAATCATTAAACAATTAATTTAGACACTTCGAAAAGACTATAATGCCCTCTATGGGTCTTGAAACGTTTAGACACTTCGTTTCTTCCATTTCGTTCTCTCATCCATTTCATTCTCTCTCTCACCCATTTTATCCATCAGAGAAAACCCAACCATCGACGTTTCATTCACTAAAAATCCATCACAAACATTCACTAATGATCCACTACGATCATCCCAAACGTTCAGCGTAGAGGTATGTATCTCTTCGTATCTTCTCATCTTCCTCTATTTTTAGGCTAGGGTTTCTTGTTAACATCTTTGATTAAGATTTCGATTTACACTTTCAGGCAAACACATTTTTCTCGGATTTTGACTATCGTGCACAAGGATCCGAAGATCAACACTGTGAAACAGATAGGTATGTTACGTATGTGAGACTATTGTTTTATGTACATAATTATTTCTGTGTTGCGATTGATTGCGTTACTTGTGTTTTTACTTTCAAGTAATTTTATTGTCTGAGTGTGATCTCATCCTGCAAGGATCCGAAGACCACAACCTTGTTCCATACAAGTAATTGTTAGGGTTTACTGTTCATTTAACGTATGTTGCTGGTCATTCTTGTGTATTCCTGTTAGGATCAGTCCTATTTATGCTTGTTAAGGTTTGTTGGAAATATCAATTGTTAGGGTTTAATGCTCATTGATTGTATACATGCCTGCTAGAGTTTGGTATGATATTATTTATACGTCTTTTTGTATGTTTAGTATTTGACAGTCATGTTTACTCATCCAAATTATGATCTGGTCTTCAACTAGAAGGGGTTAGTAGGTAGGTCATATAACATTGATCTTGATACGTATAGTTACATGCAACTATTGCAAGATGTGAATGAAATTGTCATCCATTGCTATTTGACTTATTTGACTTTAAGAAGCAACAAAGTTACGATCTTTGAAAAACATGCCTTCCAATGTTGTAGTTGCTTTAACTGCTTGGTATGATTTTGGTAGCAATGGTTTAAGTTTGTGGTTGAGTCTAATAGGGATGTCATGGATTTGTTTTCAATGATTAGTGTACCTAAAGAAATTGTACTACACATAGAAGTTGTGTCGTCCATAGCTAGTGAATCCCTTAACATAGATGAAGACAACTCAGATGTTGAAGTGATAGTTGAGGAGGAACCTGATGTGGGTAGTTACCATATGGATGATGTGTTTAGGATGAGTGATGAGGACAGAGAATGTGATAGTGGGATTGATGGGGAGTCTAAGCCAAAAATGACTGTTAGTCTTAATGAATCGAATGTACTAACCATGAAAATGATGAACTGATGAGTGACTTCCAATCTGAGGATGAGGATGACACATTTTCTAGTAACTGATAGTGGTAGTGAACTTGAGTTCAATAAGATACCTAAAGGGGGGCTTTGATAGTAGTTACAGTGAGAATGAGCCTTACCTTAATGTTGAAGGAGAGGTGGTACTGGAAAAGGGGATGATATTTTCAAAAGTGGATGCATTCAAGGCTAAACTTAGGGACTACACAGTAGAGAATGGGTTCAAGATAATAAGGAATAAGAATGAGAAGTCAAGGGTGACAACCCATTGTGCTGCACATGGATGTAATTGGTGGATTCATGCCTCTCCATTGAGTGATAGGGTTAGCTTTAAGATCAAGTCCCTGAGGGTGAGGACACATGCGATAGGCATAATCATAATGCAAATACAACTTCCATCTGGATTGCAATGAAACTCCTATATTCATTCATAGAGAATCCGCAACTGACATTAGATGCCATGCAAGGGAAGCTTCAGCGTAAGTTTGAATTAGAAGCCAATACAATGCAACTGTACAGGGCAAGGAGGAAATGTCTTGACATATTGGAGGGTAACTTTGGAGAGCAATACAGCCAACTGCCAACATATGCAGTAAAGGTTAGCTAAACAAATCTTGGGAGTTTGTTCAAGATGCAGTTTGAGAGACTTTCCATTGTGAGAAATCTCTTATTCCAGAGGCTTTTTATTTGTTCCGAAACAGTGAAAATTGGATTTCTGAATGGTTGTAGTCCGCTCATAATTGTAGATGGGTGTCATTTGAAAGTACTATATGGGGGGAGGGGGGGTTATACCTGTTGTTGCACTTGATGGCAACAATGGCCTCTTTCCTGTAACCGTAGGGGCTGTGGAGGTTGAGTGTAAGAAATGTTTGGGCTTCTTCTTGTCCAATTTGAAGGATGTCATATGGAACACTGTCCATGCAAGGCCTCTTACAATAATGTCAGATCAACAAAAGGGGTTGGGTAAGTTAGTTACTGAACTGATGCCAGATGCTTCTCATAGGAAGTCTTGTAGGCATGTCTTCTAGAATTTTAAGGCTAGGGTTTTAGGTTTGGAATTAAGAAAATAATTTGGGAAAGCAGCCAGATCATATAATGAAAGAGATTTTAATTTTGCAATGTCAGCTATAAAGGACATCAATACTCAGGCACATGCACACTTTGTCAACTTGGAAGTTAGTTCTTGATTTAGGCATGGATTTGATGTGAGTGTTAAAAGTGACCACATAACAAACAATCTAGTTGAGTCATTCAACAACTGGATAGGGAGTTTGAGACTCAAATCAATACTTACCATGTTGGAGGGAATTAGGTGTAAAATAATGACAAGGATAGTGAAAAGGCATGGGATGAGGGGAACTTCGAACCATGGAATAATAGCTAATATTAAAAAATAGTTGACAACAACAGTCAGGGTTAGTAGGAACTGTTAGGTCTTGTTTTGTGGTGGAGATGAGTATGAGATTAAAGCTTGTGGTGTTAGATACTTGGTGAATTTAGGGGCATGAGACTGTGTGTGCAGGGGGTAGGTAATAAGTGGGATACTATGCAAGCATGCTATGGTAGCTATAACATATGGTAGGAGGAATGTAGAAGACTTTGTTCATCCCTACTACTCTAAGGACATGTACATAAAGGCATATAAAAGGATGATTCACTCAATATTGGGCCTACCATGTAGACTCATATCCCTAGTGACCCACTGGACCCTCCTCCCCTTAGGAGAATGGCCGACAAGCCCAGGAAGAATAGGAGGAGGGAGGCTGATGAGACTGCAACAGGGGTGAGTGAGTTCAAAAGGTCTCAAACATTGAAATATGCATGGTGCAAAGAGTTTAGCCATAACAAGTGAACATGTCAAAGGAGACCAATAAAGGGCAGGGGATCATGATCAACTGGAAGAAGCAATTATGGGAGAGGATCATCATGAACTAGAAGAGGTAATTCTAGGAGGGTATCTTCATCAACTGGAATGAACAGTTCTGGTAGAGGAACATCATATACTGGAAGGGGTAGTTCTACGAGGCGATCTTCAACATCTGGAATGGGTGGTTCTAGCAAGGGAGGATCAAGGGGAGGTTCAAGGAAATGAGGTTCTACTGGCAGAAAAAGGTGAGAACAGTATTTCAATATGATTAAAGTGCTTATTTTTTTAGTCAATGTCTTATTATCATTTAACTACCCTGTATTATTCAATTGCATTAGGTTGATGAAAGTGAGAGCAATCATATTTCCTACCAATGTGTTACAAAATAGGATCATATGTAGGAGGTACAACTTTGAATTCAGCCTACTTAATTTCAACTGTCACATGTTAATCTTACACTAATTAGAATACACCATTGTCAAAATGCAAAAAATTGTTTATTTATTATGATTTTTTTGGGATTTCTAAGGGCTTTCAAGGTATGGTGTAGTCTGTTTTTTGGCACTGGAAATGTATAGGGCATAATGTGCACCTTTTTTATTTCTGGGTAAGATGTATGTCTTTTTGTATCTTTTTGCAAGGTATTTTTTTGGTTTTTGGATCGAAATTGTAAGTTCAATGGAATTTGTAAGTTGTATAGGCCTTCTTTTTTGTCTTTGGTTGGAATTTGTAAGTTCAATCTATACACCCTGATGTGAATTATGTAAGTTTTTGTATCTTTTTGGAATGCATTTTGCTAGTTGAAACTATGCACCTTTTTTGTTTTTGCTGGTTTATTACTTGGTTGAATGATATTGCATTCTTAATGTACTACTGTTAATTATGTTGCAATTGATTTCTGTTGAATGACACTACATTTGTAATTATCAATTTGCTAATACATAAACCATCAAACAAATCTTATATCCATTTCATTACAACTTTCAAAACATCAAACAAAATCTTAAAAGCCCCACACATAGTAGGTGCTAATAGATAAAGTCTCCTCCATTCTATTTCACTTGACAATTTTCACAAACAAAATAATTCCCAAACATACGAGAACCAATTTTTTCAAGAACCTTATTTCACGTTTGAGTGCTTCAATTCTTCCCGCCACGTCACAAGTAACACCCAAGTGTTCCCCTTCATGATCAATATGCCTCATTGCCTCCAACGCCACAGACCTGTCACGGGGTAATGTGGCTGGAAGACGCCAATCCCAAAAATTACATTTTCCTATGGTACATGCATAGTACAGTCTTCATTTGTTAGGCTCGGACCCAATAACGCGAACAACTGCTTTCAAACATATGCGATTTTGCTACTTAAGGCTTCAACTTACGTTAGTTGACGAAGAGGCACTCGTCATCTTCTTCAACCAAAAAAAACACCCTACGAGGGAGGTGAGTGCAATACTCAAACATAAGGGAATTTTTCAAAGAGTGGGTGCAATGTGTGAAGGAAAAGTTTGTCGTGGAGGTGGGGTAATAAGAATGAGAAAAATAAGACTTAAATAGACATAGGGAGGGGTATTTTTGAAATAAAAATATGGTGCAACCATGATGTCAGCAAGATTTATCATCCACAGAGTCACGGCAAAGGGGTCTGACATAATTGTCAGGTAAAGTATAAGAGGGCAATGTAATCTCAAAAACTTGGAGGGAGTTCTTCGCAATTGTCAATAACCTCTATGGAGGTTAGTGTAATTTACCCTAAAATTTTTGAACTACAAATAATCACAAGTTATGAGAATGTCTTTGAGCTTTGTTGCTACTTGGTAGCTGCAGTTATCTAATTTTTTTTGTTTTTTTGATATATAAATAAGTATATGCATGTATAGAATTCATTTCCATTCTTCAAAATGAAGAATAAAGGGTTGAGAAATGAAGAATATTGTTCAAATAAACTTTGCACTTTCAAATACATATAAATTTATTGGTACGAATAGATTTTTTCTTGATTTTTGTACTTCAAGATAATTTGTAGTTTTTTGAAATTACAAGATAATTTGTAGTTTAATGAAATTACGGGTAAACTCATGTTTTTTGAGAAGTTTTTGAATCGACACATACATCGTAAAAATATATTATAATAAATTATAATTCATGTATCGATGTGCCCCATTATTGCATTTTACATTAATGCATTCTAATTTATTTTTTTAATTGTAAATATATTATAAAAAATAAATGGGAGAATGAAGAATTGAAAACGCTTGCAGAGATTTTTTTTATTTTTAATTGTAAACTCATACATTATCTTTCTGCATAATTTATTTGTACTTATTTTTAATTAACAATTCTAATGATAACTTGAGAATTTATAATTTTTTTCCACTGAAAATTAAAAATCTAAACATAATTAGACGACCTCCAGGAGTTGATTTTGTTAAATTTTGAATTTTGGATTGGGAATTATATGTTTTGAATTATGACAAGAATAAATTAACGAAACTCTGAAACTGTTTGAATAACGTGTAAAATAAATTTTATAACAAAGTATTATTTGTAGTATAATTAAAAAATAAATTACGATGTATATTTTGACCATATTGTCCATGCTTACTATTTGTTAATAAAAAAAAATTAGTTACGTAATCTTTTTGTCCATAATTACACCACTCAATATTACTAACTTTAAAAATTAACACTTCAAGTTTTGGTCATCTCCTTTAACTTCACGTATGTATAAGCTCCATATGAAAAGTCCCCAGAATTATGTAAAAAAAATTGTGTCTTTCATTTTTAATGGTCTTTAATTTAGTTAATTAGTACCACAACCAATGTTTTGTTTCCTAAATCTTTATACTAATGAAGATAATAGATAATCCTTGACTTAATTGGACAGGATAAAATTGTCAATTACATTCAAGATGATTAAAGGATGCAAGATGAAAATTCAAAAATTAACAAAAAAAAAAAATGCAGGTAATTATGTATATGGGCATTTTTTGAATTTTGGCCGGTGCCAAATTTTTATTACTCTTAAAGTAATTTGGTTATAATTTTACTCAAAATGAGCTATATAATATTTATTTTTAATGAAAAGTATTTTCTTCTAACGTGAATAACTATATTTTAAGTCTTTTAAAGATAATAAAAAATATATAATTCCTCATTTTGATTATGAACATTGTATGCATTTTGTCTCTTAAAAGTAATTAAATCTTAATAAATTTAAAAATTGTAATGCTCTATTATTTTATGTTTAATATAATTTTGTAGCGAATAACATTACTTGAAAAATATATATTACGTTGTAGCGATATACTCGAAACGGTATGCCAAATGCACGATGTTAATACGTATCCTATCAATAACAAACTAAGAGTGCTACACACACATCACTTTTGCATATCACTTAAAACTACGTCGTTTTAGTTTTAAGTAATGTGTAAAAGTGATGTGCAAAAAAGATGTGTTTGTAGCATTTTTGATAACCAAATTATACGCTTACTGATAATAACTTTAGTTTAATTTGTTAATTTTGTTTCTCAATGGCTTTCTCCAAAGCCATTAATTACCGAATTAACAAGTGTGTAAAATTAAATCCTGAACTATTTGGGTTGGCTGCATTTTGGTTGATCAGTAGTGGTTGAGTATTTAACAGCCTGACATATTTAATGTCAACACTAGCTTGCATTCGTTGGGAAACCTTGGTGCATTCATGTGCTGCTTTAATGGCGTCTTAATGTTTAAATAATTCGAGAGAGAGAGAGAGAGAGAGACAGAGAGAGAGAGAGAGAGACAGAGACAGAGACAGAGAGCGCACCAGCTAGGACTTCAAAAGAATATTGCAACTCTCACCTGGTATGAGTAATTATTGAGGAAAACTTAGGATGGTCGAGCGGTGTTCCAATGTTTGTTTAATAATTATACATGTTGGCTTCTAACACGACTATGTTACGTACTCCTTTCGTTCCATAGTTTCGTACATAACATTTTGAGCACTTTTAATTAGATTTTTATATTAAAAAAATCAAAAATTATGCATGGAAGTGCATATTTTTTATTTAGAAAATAATATTATTTTCATAATGGAATAAAATTATGGGAAGACAAAGGTTATCAATTTTTTGTGCTACATATATTTACATATCATATCAATATTTTTACTCCTCATTATATCATATGAGTGTGAGTGTGTCCGAAAAAATTTGTAATTATCCTTTTCATAATTTAAAAGTTGAAATATCAAAAATTATCAGACGTTTGTATTATCTGTTCTCTTACATAAAAAAGAATTATTTTTCTTATATGTTGACACACTGTTCAATCAAACCAAGAAAAAAAAAGGAAATCAAAGAACAAGAATGAAAAATAATCACTTGAATATTAAATTCAGTAAAAAAAAATTGACATTCAAGTGTTCTTCAAGGATTTTAATTCCTCCAAACAAGTCTACCAATTATTCTTACGAACTATTGTTATGAGTATAACTAATGATACTTTTACTGCTACGATTAACTACTAAAACTATTGCTACTTTTACTAATATTGTAATGTCCCGACTTTCGGAGACGTTAATAAAAAAAGAAACTAATTTTTCAACATTAAAATTCAAAAATATCATTTAATGCAAATATTTGTTCTTACCAAAATAGAACTATTGAAATGAAATTAAAACGTAAATATTATATTTTGATCAAGAAGACTTTCTAACAAAAGTCAGAGCATTTCTAAGTCAGGCACTACGTAAACCACAGTTCGACTGTGTCTTATTCGGGAAATACACCGTCTTAAATTGGGTACTTCAGGTCTTTCCATCTTCTTCGGTACCTGGTATAAACGTCAAAGGAAAGGGAATATACACATGAGCTCTGAAGTCCAATAAATTAACCTACCCTTATAGACCGAGGTTCAAACCCCCTGAACTAATGGACCACACACCTCTTGTATGGGATCTAACACTTGGTCTCAAAGTCGAGGGTCTCCTCCTAAAGGGGCATTACTATGGTTTTCCTAATTAGCTACAGCCATAGGTGCTGCAACAGTGCCAATCATGGGTTCAATCATAGCTGGAGGTATAGGGACTGCCATAGGTGGTGGTTTTCTAAAATTTGGTACTCTGTGTAATACTTAAAAAGGCTAATAAGTCCTCGAAGGTGGCACCCCAAAATATGTTTGTTGGGGTGGCACCACAGGTGAAACACTAGGAAATGGGTCAGAAAAGACCCATACCTCATCTCAACACTTTGTGGTTGAGAGTTTGGCCTAATGTTTTTTTTTCAACCTCTGGATATTGTTTCAAAGAAGGAGTTTTGACAAGTTCTACTACATCCCACTCCTTGGGCCTTGGATAGGTCATTAACATTTGGAGAAGCCATCTGGACATGGTGAATTCTTCCATCTTCATTAGTAAGCATTCTCAGAGTAGTTCTGCGTCTTAATGGCTCGTACTAGGACTGAGGAGTTCGTCGAAGCCTAGGCAATCCTCGTACAATGTTTAGCCTATCTAGAATCTCCCTCGAAGAATCTAGGTTGGGGCTACATCGTGCCTTAATTGCCCTAAGTATTAATAGTTTGAGTTTTGAAAATGATCCACCAGAAGCAATTTGTGTTAGGTTGTCACTCATTCTTCCATATGTCTCAACATGGCTCTCTAAGATGAGGAAATCTCTTTTATCGCATTCAAAATTTGGTGATTAAACTATAGAGATTCACCCTATATTAGTTCGCTCAGTACAATGTCACCTACCCATGTGGTTCAACTAATAGTATTGGTCTGATCAATTTGCATATTATGACCTCTTGGGTCATATTGAACTCTAGTGAGATGGCTGTGATCCCCAGTTTGGGTTTGACCAACATGTTCATTGTGACCATCATGTTGGTCTATTTCTAAATGATTATTGGATGCATCGTCCACTAGACTTGTCTCTCTAATACCTTTCACCTCATATCAAAGGGAGGCACAATACATTGGTTTTTAATTTTCACCATACTCAACACTTAGGTCCCATCAGGTGTGCTAAAAAATATGTTGGCTTAAATATTTTTCAAGGGCTAAATTTGTACGCGAACGTGCCAAAAAAGACTTGTAATTATCATTTTTAGAATGTTGATACTATCAACATAACTCTCTAACCAATGATCTAAATCATTCAGGAAAAATATCCATCTTATCTCTTTTAACTCGTTAAAGTATTTTCTAAATAATTCTTGCTACTGGTTAGTCTCTCCTTTATGAATAGTAACTTACAAGAAGTGAAGGCAAATATTATCTTGTCATCAACAAATAGTTCACAAAATCTCAAGGCCACACTAAATAACTCATTTTTCTTTTTTGTTGCATAGATGGTTAATAATGAAGATAATAGAGAATTGCTCGAGTTTATACATCCTTGCAACACATAATTGTTTCTATCAACTATGCTTGTAGTTTGTATATCATTATTTTACATGCTGGCTTGAAAAGGTTCTCAAGCACCATAAAAATCACTAGGGAGGGGTCCTAATCTTTTTTGAAGTCAAATAGAGCACCTTAATAGGTTGTTGAGAAATTTGAAAGTTGACGCTCTTGAACAACTATGAATGAATAAAGATACTTTTATGAGGTTGTGTGGTCTTATTAGAAATGTGGGTTTGGATGAATCAAAATATGGTATTTTGAAAGAAAAGTGGTCATGTTTTTAAAGGTGCTTGGCCACCATAATAAGAATCGAGAAGTTAAAATTTTCTTTATAAGGTTTGGTCAAACTGTTAGCAAATATTTTAATGTTGTACTTAAAGCGATCCTTCGACTTCAAGATGTCCTTTTGAAGGTGCCAGAATCATTATATGGTGCAAATAATGATGATAAGTGGGAGTGGTTTCAGGTCAAAATTGTTAGCAAATATTTAAATGTTGTGCTTAAGGTGATCCTTCGACTTCAAGGTGTCCTTTTGAAGGCACCAGAACCATTACATGGTTCAAACAATGATAGTAGGTGGCAGTGGTTTCAGATAAAAACTCATTTTCACAAATTTTACTCTTTTGTTTAGTAGCAATTTTACTTTCCTAAAACTGCCTCGGCGCTTTAGATGACACATATGTTTGTGTGCAACCTTTTTGTAGTACATAAAGCAAGTTATAGATCGAGGAAGGGAAAAATTGTGACAAATGTATTAGGTGTTTACAATCATGATATGCAGTTTACTTGTATCTTGCCTGGTTAAGAAGGTTCAGCCTCAAACTCTAGGGTTCTTAGAGATGTTAGTAGTCCCAATGGATTAAGAGTGCTAACTGATATAAATTTTTCTTGACTACATGGTGTTCCATATCTTACTAGCTATGTATTTCTAGGGTTTTAATATCTAATTACACATCGAACATTAGTACAGGTTTCTACTACCTAATAGATGCGGGTTACTCTAATGGAAGGATTTTTAGCGCCTTATAAGGGTTAAAGATACCACTTGAACACTTGGAAGGAGGAAGGTATGCCGAATAACCCTGTAGAGTTCTTCAACATGAAACACTCTCAAGCCCGTGACATCATAGAGAGATATTTTGGTGTTCTAAATCTTAGCTGGACAATCTTAAAGAGCAATTCATACTTTTCAATTTAGGCTCAATGTTGCATCATCACTGCTTGTTGTCTTCTTCGTAATCTTAAAAGATGTACAATGCTTGTTGATCTAGTGGAACTTGAATTAGATGCACTAGAGGAAGAAAATGAAGAAGCGAATAAGAATCAGCACATTAACAAACTTGAGGCATTTGATCAATGGATTGACTGGAGGGGTGCTCTTGCCAACCAAATACACACTAGTTGGCAAATTCATAGGCATGGACACCCCTTTCAGTTGTATGTTGAAATTCAATGCTTGAGTTTGTAACTTTGTATGAATTAACATTTTTGTACTTTATACTACTATGGTTGAGGATGTTTAGTAATTTTTTTTGGACACACAACTACTTAATGGTTGGTTTGGTACATGAATTCTATTTTTACTTCTTAATATGCTTCACTCATTGTTGTGCATTCTTTTATTTTTATACTACTTTGCTTGGGAATGTTTGGTATGCTTCATTTATAGTTCTGCATTCTTTTTATTTTTTAATGATGTATGCTAGTCCATCTAGTTGAGATCAAAAGAAGAGAAAAAGCCAGTTGAAGACTCAACAAAATGACATATGGTGTGGAATATTAGAGAAGAAGAGTTGTTGATTCGAACCATGAAAGATTTTGTACAATGAGAAATGGAAGGCTGATACTGGACAATTTAGACTTGAATTTTGTGCTGATGTTGAGAAGCACATGCTTCCAGCACTTTCTAGAACTGACCTTCGTGCATCGCCTCACATTGAGTCAAAAGATAAAGCAGTTGAGAAGTCACTACAACTTGCTAACTGATAAGAACCATTTAAATGGATTTGGATGGTGTGACACTAATAAGATGGTCCTAATTGATAGTGACTAAGTCTGGCACGAATATTTCTTTGTAAGTATTATTTATTGATTTTTTATTATATTAATATTCTAGATATTAATAATATTTTTTACAACATTATATAGAAAGAACCAAATGCAAAAGGCATGTTAAACAAATCATTCCCTTACTATGAGGACTGTCTTGTCCTCTTTGGTAAGGATGGAGCAATTGTAGAGATGGCTGAGGGACCAGTTGATATAGCACATTGACAAGGAAAAAGTCTATGATTTCTCAAATTTTGGTACTCCATCTGAGTCCAAATGATACAGATGCTTCTTGATCGAAATCTGTAGCTGGGACCCCATCTAGAAGTCAAAGTAAAAGATCTAGAAAAAAGGCTAAGGTGGCTAAAGGTATAACCAGCAGTCTTACTTGGATGGCAGATACATTTGGGAACTTTTTTGAGAAATCCAACAACACAAAGGCTGAAATTGCAAGAGAATTGAATATAACAGGCAACTGAGATTGAAGTAGTAAAGCTATGGCTGTTTCAATAACATGACCATGTTTCCTCTCAGCCATGCCATTTTGTTCAGGTGTATAGGGACAGGTGGTTTCATGAATGATACCAAATTGAGAGAAAAAAGTATGCATAAGAGAATTAATGAATTCTCCACCATTATCAGACCTAACAATTTTAAGAGTAGAAGAAAATTGAGTATGAACATGGTGTCTGAATGCTTGAATATGGGTACTGACTTCTGATTTAGCAAGTAAAGGAAACACCCAACAATATCTAGTGTAATCATCAATCAGTAAGAGATAAAATCTGTAGCCTTTGAAAGAAGCAACAGGGGCAGGGCCCCAAACATCCATATGCACTAACTGAAAAGGAGCAGTGGTTACAGAAGAGGAAGCAGAAAAAGGTAGTTTATGGCTTTTAGCCATTTTACAAGAATAGCAGTCATATTCCAAAGGTTTTATGACTCCTAAATTGTACTTATTACAAAGAGAATGCAGTAGTTGAGTACTAGGATGCCCCAAACGTTTGTGCCAAAGTTCAGCAGAGGAAGATAAGCTTGTAAAGGCCTGTTCAGATTTACAAGAAGGAAGAAGGGGATACAGCCCTTGATGGCAAGGCCCCTGATGAAGAATCCGGGATGTGTCCTTTCCTGGATCACATATCCATGAGAATAAAAAACAATGCGACAATTATTATCAGTAGCAAATTTATGAACTGACAGGAGATTATGAGATATAAGAGGAGCATGAAGAATATTGTTTAACTGAAAAGAAATTTTTGGAGTAGGCAAAATACCTATACCTGAATACTGAACTGGTATATTTTGACCATTACCAACCACAATTTGATCTGCACTTGGTGAGGAATGAGGTAGAGATATGTTGTGAGGATTATTTGTCACATGGGAAGTAGCACTGGAATCAAAGAACCAGGGACTGGACTGCACAGGAGATGGAAACTGTTGTGGAACACCATAGCCAGGAATAGAAGGAGAAATGAGATTGCTTGCAGAAAACAAAGCCTGGTGATGAAAAGAGGAATTCGGTTGAAAAGAATGATTAGAGTTGTGAGAGGGTTGGGAAGTAAATTGAGGGAGAAATGGTGGTCTATAATTGAGATTTGGTCTGTGATGACAGGTTAGAGCTGTGTGATTCGTTTTTCCACAAATTTGACAGCCAACATACTGTGATTGGCCTATGTTGTAGTTTCCACCAGAATATCATTTTTGAAAGTTATTACCCTTATACCTGTTATTGCTCTTTCTATTACCATAACCAGTATTCATGTTGCCAAAATGCTATGGAGAAGGTCTAGTAAGGTTGAACTGTGAATTGCTTGAATAAACAGGCATTGGTGAAACAGAAGATGTAGGTTGTTGCAGCATTTGGTTTTGACTCTGTTTTCCTGAAGAACTATAAAAAGCATTTTGGGCAACTAGCACAGTTGTTGAATCAAGGTGAAGTGTCTGATCTTGATCAACATGTAAGTCCTCAGCCAGTAAAATAGAAGATAAATGCCCAAAGGATATATCATCAAAATGTGTTCTTATGCTTTGTTTGAGAGAATTGTACTCTTTAGGAAGACCATGAAGTGTATGAAATACAAGGTCTTCATCTTCAATTTTAGTTCCTGATATAGCCAATTTCTGCATAATCTCTTTGATAGAATGATTCCATGGAAGTTTCTTTCTTAAGATTGAACAACCTTCGGTTCAGATTGTGAACATGAGATCTTGAAATAGTACTA